>JANIJH010031258.1:0-11111 GCA_024520975.1 Erythroxylum areolatum | reverse complement strand
TTTGGGGTGAACCAGGATAAATCTCCGTGTCTACCACTCTTACTCTCTATCTCTATTTTAGATTCAAGTCTTTATCATTACTTAGTTTATATACGTAGTATTCAAAAGTTTTGATTAATTAGAATCTATAAAAAGTCTGTAAAGAATTTTATTTCTAACAAACAGTTTCGAGAGACTTATAAAAAGGGGAATACACAATTCAACCCCCCTTCTCGTGCATTCTAATATCGTTTTCTAAGTATTGTACTAACGTGTGATTCACTTCACTGCAAACACACGCTGGGTGGGAAATGCTAGCCCAGGTGTGGGGTCCAACAACTACTATAGTAGTAATCTAGTTATTTTATTTTTGACCAGCATTACGACGCGCTGTCAATTTTGGCACCGTTGTCGGAGAGTGTGGTGTTTTAGTTTTTATTTGTGATTTAATTGGTGTTTTGTATATATTTGTTCATAATTGATTTCTTTTTAGTTATTTTGTCTTTTCATTTTATTTTTTGTTTGTGAAAAAAATTCGATATAGACAGAGGTAATTTCTTTTATAACCCATATTCTCAATCCTATAATAATGTTTGGACTGATCAACCTAACTTTTGTTATAGATGGGATAATCATCATAATTACTTCCTTGATAGTTTGCAGGATGCATAACAATTCTCATACAGACAAAAGGCTTCCTATTACGCCTCCGGTCCATCTCTGGAAGAGTTGATTAATATTGTGAAAACTAATTCTTTGCAATTGCAGCAGAATACTCTATAGTTCCAACAGGATGGAGGGCAATTTTCAAAAAATACATAATCTACCACCCAAGATTTGGAGAGCCAACACGATTTAGATACATCTCTGAAAGAAATGCTTAATATTATGGTTGCTAACAATCTTTAAATTCAATAGGATATGCAGCAGTTCCAACATAATATGCAACAATTGTTTCAACAAGGTGTACAACAAATTTGACAGGATGCTCGACAATTCCAATAAGATGCATTGTCTCGATGGGAGATATCATTCATCTAGAATCTCAAAGTGAAGAGGAGCAATTGCATCAACCCGAGATATACCCAGTAGAAGTTTATGCAGAAAATTTTCAAAGGGATGATGAACTTGAGAATCTTAAGGTCGATCCTCAACGAATTGCTTTTATCGAAGAAGTTGAGGAGGAGCTCGAGGTAGAAAAAGCTATATCATTTAGCTCAGAGGTGACTATTGAGTTTATGATTATTTTTGAGACTATCTCTTTACCTTTACATAACAAATTAGAGGAATTAAATAAGGAAGAAAAAGGCGAAGAGACATTTGAGATCTTTCCAGAGTGCATGGACTCAGTTAAGATTGAAAGTCAAAGGATAGGGAAGATGTTGAATATGATGGATCATCAACTGAGACATATCCTGAAGAACCTCACGTGGTGGATTTGCATGTGATACTTGAACATCACAATTTTGTCAAGCGAGGAGGAAATATGGAGTTGAGTCAACGACCTTAAACAAAGGTGCTTCTTAGGAGGCAACCTAAGGGAAGTAAATTTCTTTTCTTTACATTTCCACATTACTTTTAATTTGCATGTGTGTTTCTATGTTAGTTTGTTTCTTACTTGTTTTTAAGTTTTCAATTAAAATGAGAGAAAAAAACAAATGAAACAAACTTTTTTTTTCATTTTCTATTGCTTCTAGGACTATATAGTCATGATTAGAGAATGACTTGACTAGCGAATTTCATGGCAACTTTAGGATGTATTTTGACTCTTGTGATTGATCGATATGCATTATCTTTAGAAGAGTAGTGACTAGTGGTAGATAAAGCCGATGAGATTTTGAGCTTTATTTGACTGACATATTCATATCAGTCTCATTGTCCTTTGATAATGTGTGACTTTTATGACATGTACATCTGGATGTTGCTTTGAATTTCTATTCAAGACCATAGTTTTATCGTATGCATTAATATGGAAATGATTAGGCATTCTCTATTTTTCCGAACTACATTAGCCAAATAGCCTACCCTATTGACATGAATTTTCCATTGTTAACCCCCTTTGAGCTTTACCATATTACATGCTTTATACTTAACTAAATGTCCTACCCAAGCAATAAAGCTAATGGAACATTCGTGATTGGTGAGTTTGTGAATATAAAAAAGTGTAAGTGTGGTGGGTGTACATATGTGTGGGTTGGTTAATGTTAGGATGTTTTTTACGTCTTATCATTGAAATTCACATGTTGATGTAGTTTATTTTAATTTTTATAAGGAAAAGAAACAAAGAAAAGAGAAAAGCAAAAGAAAAAAGAAAAAAGAAAAGAAAAGAAAAGAAAATGAAAAAGAAAGAAATAAAGAGAAAGAAAAAGAATAAAAAAATTGTTTAAATAAATGTATCAAGGAGGAATTGCATATGTGTTGAAAATTTGTTTATAGTTAGTGCATCTTCCTAAAGTTGTAATGAATGTGTTATTTGAGTATGTTAAATATGAGGTAGATGTTGGCTTGGAAGGTTCACACTTATGATTTCAATGTATTGTTGACATAAATTGTATGAGTGATTCCTTCATATTGGTATATGCTTTAAGTGGTTTGTGTGTGAGGGTTGAATGAGGTTATAAAATATAAATGTTGTGTTCTTCATAGCTGACGGTACCTAATTTGATGGGTGTTCCTTAGTTTCACTAGCTTTAATGACTTTCATACTACTTGACCCAAATACATCTCACCTTACCTTTTCCCACATTACAATCTTGAAAATTCCTTTGATTCATGATTTTGTATGTGAATTTTAGTGGTGGATAAATGAAATGATATACACAGTTGTGGATTGTCATGATCATGAATAGTTTTGAGTAAACTAGTGGATATATTTTAGTTAAACACATTTTTCGAGTCTACCATTAGATTGCTCAGTTTTTAAGGATGATGAATGTTGATTGTTGATGAGTAAAAGCTTGGAATGTTGAATTTTTGCTATGAATTTTGAAAGTCATTCATCTGTACTTACAATTATATATTCTCAGAATATATGAGAATTGAGTAAATGTTTTATAGTCTTTAAGCTTAATTTTGATGTTTTGCCCGATGATGGCCAAAAGCTAAATGTGGGATAAATTGATAGGTGCTTAATTGATTATGAAATTATTTCCTAACACTTAGCGATTATTGATATAAAATTGGTTAAGGTAATCACTTTGACTCATATGTGATTTTAGGTACAATTATGAAGCAAAGAAGTTAAAGTGAGTTGAAAGCATGATATTTTGCCATTTTTGAAGATTAATTTTCACTTGTCTTCATGGAGTAAGAAGAATAAAATTAAAAGACAAGAAGAATATAAGAAAAATCAAGAACAAAGAAGAAGAATTAAATGTGCTTGTTGGAAAAATGAAGAAATGATAAGAGAGTAAAATGACATGCAGGAGGTTAGAAGCGTGAAGAAAACGACAACAGGTGGATGGAAGAGGAGCAAAACACAGCATATAAGGAGGTGCAATATAGGAAGCCAAGAAAGAGTAGCACATGTCAAAATGCAATTCACGCCAAATGAAATGCATTAGCCACGAACAAGCAATAGGAGACAACAATGCATAGAAATTGGAGGCAAGGAACGACTGCGTTTCACGTAGACGTTCCGAATTTAACACAGACAATGTCTACGTTTTATGTAGGTGTCCTACAGAAATGTAAATGTTTATGTCAATTCGGCTAAAGGGTTTTAAAAGAGGGTGAATAGTAGTATGGGCCAAGGAGTTTAATTGTCACATCACATGAACAATAAAAAAGAGAGAAGAGAGCAGTGGTGTGGAATAGAGGGGACGTGCAATGAAGAAGAGCTACTGGGGGTCTTCGATACAGATATTTGGGTGGGCTGAAGCATTTTCTATGGAGAGACTCATGGAAGGCTAAGTTCTTGATATCGGTTTAGAGGTGATATTGACGCCGACGACCCAGGTTAAGTGTATTTCACTTTTTTTGTTGTTTCTTTCTCTCATTAGGAATTGATTATGTATTCTTGTGTTAATTGATTTAGGTTTTGTGTGTGGATAATCAGATTTTCATTATTGTTCGGTTATTTGTGCATGAATCCATTGGTTATTGTGAAAGGATAATTTTAATGCATTCATTAAATCATTTAATTGCGAACTCATTGTTAGAATTTTGAGATAATATGTAATTGTTATGTTGAAATTTATGTGTAGCGACTAATGATTCATAATCATTAGGGATAATATGACCTAGGTTAAATGACACATCGTATATGGTTGTTGCCTTGATTAATTGATTTTCCTAATTCATAATGCTATTGCTTAATTAAATCTAGAGATCGTAACCTAGGTTATTTGGTAGTTAGGTTTAATTAACGATTGTATCTTGACTAAACCAAAGCTATAGGAAAACTCAGGTTAATTATTAACCCACGATTAATAGTTTCTAGGAGAGGTTAGAAAACAACAAATCAAGGAAATATTTAATTAGGGTGTAGGCCGAGATTGAACAAAAAAATTGGGTCCCTACTGAATTCCCTACTTTTATCATTTTTTGCATGTTTTCTTTAATTTATTTTTATTAGTCTAGTTTCATTTTATTTTCTTGTTTGAAAAATCCAAAACCCCCTAAACCTAAACATCGATTAATTTCATTTTATAAACTTTACACACACCCTCTATAGCGAATGAATCCACATAGATATTTTGAGTCCGTTGAATTTTAAATTCAATCGGTAATAGATCTATACGCCACTTTCTCAAAGTTTTGATTCTTAAAGAGTGGCTAACAATGTACATAAAAAGTAGAGAAAGTAGATTCCCCTACTGGTGGCCGACAGTGGCCTACATTGAGTTAATCAAAAATTATTATTCTTCAATTATTGCCTCAATTGATCCCGTATCGTCTGTCTGTGTTGTAGATGGACAGTATTTGCATTTGTGCTCTGGATGTACTGATACCACTTTGCTATCCAAAACTTGAGTTGATGGTAGGGCAGTATCAAATTACTTAAACCCACCACGCTTCGTTACTTCACAAGCTAGTTCGGAACCAGTGGTTGTGCTGGGACTCGAACACAAGACGTGGGGCTAAGCCTCAGGCCCATACCTGAGCTCTGAGACCACTTATAAGGCTTGCTCTATCTTTTTGATTTGTTCACATATCTTTTTGTTATCATTGCTTAATTCTTTTATCAATTGTATGGTTTGGGTTTGTATTTGTATTAATTCGATTAATTGGGTTTTAACATGTTTATTTTGTTCTTTTATTTCTTTTATATCTTGGGTCATACTCATAATGTATGCTTCAGATAGGTTGTTAATTTTGTAATTTGATTTTTAAGATCTTCAAGTTTCATTGATGTTTCTATTATTGAAGGGACATATATAATTGGATTTGTTATTTTAATGTTTGATTTTTCTCTTGTGATGTTTGCAGGTTCAAAACGGATAGGTCGTTCTATTCTTAATGATTGGGATTTGAGTAAAGGAGTGGAAGAAGAAGATGATATGTTTGAAAAAGAATGTCTTCTATCTAAATGGATAGGATATTGGATTTCGGGTAATATTTGTAATTTTGTTCTAAAATTGGTTCCTACTTTGGCAACATCGTTAAAGAGTTAGTCAATGTAAATTCTATCAGTATTTTTAAATGCAATACTGTGATGAGAGTTGGTTAAAGCATAACTAATTTGATAAGTAATAGAAAACGGATAGTGTCCGGGTGTCATTAAATCTCTATAAAATCTGTAAGCTATAGTGATTGTATCATCTAAATTTGGGGATATTAAGTGAATGCCTAATTTTATTTGTGTATTAAATTTTATTTTTCCATAGGCTAAATTTCCATTCATGGTTCCTATAATTTGATCATTCAAATTGTTCATTCTTTCATCTGTAATTGCGATCCTGATGGCTAAATCGATGCCTTCTTGAAATGTTGATTTTAACAAAATTTGTATAGTTGATAAATGAATATAACCAACTTTAGATCTTTTATCCTTAAGATTTTTTTGTAATTGTTTTGCTATTTGTTCTTGATTTATTAAACTAATACAAATGTGTCCATTTCCTTGGTCGATTCTAATGGGTGTTTCATGTACTAATTTTCCTAAATAAATAATATTTTGTCTATGCATTAGGTTTTTGACTAAAGAATGTTGAATATCTTGTCCTGATTTTAAATCTAATTTGGTTTTTGCAATTTGTTTTTGTTTGTCATTTGATAAAAAGGGTGTTAATATGAAAAATTCCTTGTGCTTCATGTAGTTCTAAATTATCTACTTCTAAGATATTTTGATCTTGCTTTTGTTCAATCACGAAGATGCCAAGGGGTACTAGTTTTATGATCATGTAATGTTCGTTCATAATGATTTAACTGTTGTGTATAAAACTGAAGCATTTGATTTTCTAGATCTAGCTGCTCCTGAATAGGTTGTAATGTTTCCCAATATCTAAGTGTGATAAAATGTTGATGTTTTAAATATTCTAGAAATTCAATATATTCTTCGAATTGTTGACAGATAGAACAATTTGTTGATTGATTACAAATAGAGCAATTGTAGGGATGTGAAGTCTTATCAGAAGTTATCTAAATTTTCTAGGTTTATCAAGTCCATACTTATCTAAAGTAATTTTTTTCGTTTTGGTCTATTAATTCCTGAATAAGAAATGGTTGTATAATTAACCATTCGGTATATAACTGATATAATAATCTAGGAGTAACTCCTTGACGAAATACTAATATAAGAAAAAGCATATATCGATTAGGATAAAAAGTATAGAAAGTAATTAAGATAAAGCGCTTAATTAGTAAAGCATAAATAATGGAAATAAAAGAGATAGCTAATAAAAGATAAATATGCATGATATTTAATCCAATATAAAACATATTATTATCAGATTAATTTAGAAATATCTTTAAGATCTCTTTTCTATTCTGTCTATTATTATATTGAACATGTTTCATGATATACAAAATTTAAGTTAATTCGAAAATTCGTTATGAATCTTTACACTCTTTAGCTTTTTCTAATTTGGCTTCATATTTTTTAATCCAAAAGCATGATTGTCTGATATTTCATAACTGTTTTTAATTTGAGTTTTAAGTGTGAGTTTTAAGTCAAAATAATGCATGACTAATCAATCAAAAAATTAATTGCTTGAGTATATGATTTTCTATCTTTTCTATTACTATCTAACATGTGTTTATAGAGGGAAATCATTTGGAGTGATTCAAGTTCTAGTTGATAATTATTATTTGCTTTGGCTATTTCTACATATGTGGTCAATTTTTTTAATCCACTCTAAATGAGATAATTCAATTTCATCACAATTTCTAAGTAGTTTTTTAAGTAATGCTTTATTTTCAAAATACATTTTATTAATTGCAGGAAAATAAAGGATACAAAAGATCTGAAAACTTAATCAATTAGATTATTTATAAGGCCGTGATAAAATGGTCGAGTTTAAGCAAGAATAGTTTTATATTCATGAATTGTTTCAATGAGTCTACTTGTATCTGCCATGATCTACTCTCTAGTTGCTTCTTGACTATTGTGAGCATGTTGTGAGCACGATATTTGATGAGTAATCCATCTAACCATTCTTCTCTAGTACATGTTTCTTTGATGGCTGCTTTCAAAGTTCTTTTGTGTTCAAAATATCCAGTTGCCATATGAATGTACTATAAGAGAAAATAAGTAATTTGATGTATGAAATAAATGAGATAAATAATATTTGAAATAAAAAATTCTTAATCATACCTGGTTCGTCTCTTTGTATGCTTCAACGCCAATCCACAGGCTAATAGCAATTAGAGAGAAGGAAGGACTAAGGAAGATTTTATTTTAGTTGTTGATATGAGCGTTAAGGCTCGTGGTTACATTATATAGGAAAAGAAAGAGGAAAAGGCCAAAAAAAAATGACCGACCAAAAGAAAAGATTCTTAAAGTAAAAGCTAAAAGCAAAAGAAGAAAAAGAGTGGCTAATAATGTACATAAAAAGTAGAGAAAGTAGATTCCCCTACTGGTGGTCAACAGTGGCCTACATTGAGTCAATCAAAACTTATTCTTCTTTAATTATTGCCTCAATTGATCCCGTATCGTCTGTCTGTGCTGTAGATGGACAGTATTTGCATTTGTGCTCTGAATGTACTTGCATTTGCTGACATATAACATATTTCCGGGTAGCATTAAGTTCACTAAAAATTCCTTCCATTGTTGTAAAAGGAATAAGAAATTGCTTGATTATCTGTAGAACTTCTGGCTGAATGGCTTGTTTATATGAAGAAATCATAAGAAAATTAACTACTTTATAATTAACTTTGATGCTTGATTATGCAGTGATGCGAGCTGCTTGCATAAAAATTCCTTTAATGCAATTGAGGTTAAACTGATTAATCAATTCCTATTCAAACTGATGATTGGGAGGTGTGTCAATGGATGGATATATACCATTACTGATTCCAATAGTCAGGAATGCAATTCTGGATAACATATTGTCTACATCTTTAACTGAATCATGTTCTTTAAAAATGGGATAACTGCCTCAGATCTTGATGTAGACTTCTCTTTCTTTTGCAAATCGATTTTTGTAATTTTTGATGGCTTAGAAAAATCCTGTTGGAAATTTAGATAGGATATGAAGATTCGTTACATAAAGGGTATCTATAAGTCCACTTTGAAAAAGGAGGTAAGTAGTCAAAGGTTTTGCATCTGGAAGGACAATGGCTTTGGGTCCATATTTTCCACGATCTATGGATAGTATTGCTAAATCTTATGGGCTTCAGTCTATGTGTTTAGATTTTGAAACAATCAAAGAACATCTTTGAAGTTAACTTTCTTGCTTCAATCTATAATGACTTGTTGGGTATAACATTGATTCGATCCAAATTAACTGGTTTGCCTAAGGACTGCATTTTAGTTGTAGGAGCAGATGCTTCTAAAACTTGTTTATATTGGGGTTGTAGACTTGAATTTTGTTGTTTATATTCTATAAAAGTTTTTTTAGGTTCTGTTCTGGTTGTAAAACTTTTATGTAAAATACCTGATCTTCCAGTAATATGAATAGCTGTTTTATGCCATGCGTCATAGAATCTTGCCATGGGTCCATTGTAGATCACATAGATTTTTGCTTCGGATTCTTCTATTTGTTTTTGAGAAGGTGGGGTTAGTACTTGGATGATTTGTTGAGGAGTAATAGGAGTAGGTGTAGTGACTGAGGTTGAAGTAGTGATTGATTTATTGGTAGGAATAGGTACAGAGGTAGCTGTGGTTTGAACTATTTGTTGGCCTTTTGTATTCTGTTTTAAGACTTGGATGGTTGTTTTGAGTTGGTTTATGTCCTTGGTGAGGGTTCCAATCTGTTGTTGAAGATTGATCAATTTTATTTCTTTTTGTGATAATGCTTCTTCAAGATTTAAAATAACTGCTTCCATTCTCTGGTTAGAATATCTGCAAGAAAATTGTCAAAAGAATTGATATATTGAATTTGAAATTGATATTGGTTCAGCTCAAGCTGCCATCTAATAAGTCTCCCTTGATTATAATTGCTGTGCATATTGTAGTGAATGAATCCACATAGATATTTTGAGTTCGTTTGAATTTTAAATTCAACCGGTAATAGATCTATACACCACTTTCTCAAAGTTTTGAGACAAGCCAACGTTTCCTTTTCATGCATAGGATATTTATATTTTGTGGGATTAAATGTCCCATTGATATATTTGCATAAATGATATTTCTTTTGGTTGGGTGGTTGTGCCAAAAGACATCCTGCCAATGTATCCATACTGACATCAATTTGTACCAGGAGTGTATCCATTGGAAGATAGTTATATAACATTGGTAAATCCATACATAAAGCTTTGAGTTTCCTCACAGCTTTGGTATCTACATCAATCCAAGTCCATTGAGTTTTTATACTACATTTCAATTGTAATAGTTTTTCTTTCTTTAGCTAAATTGCGAAAGAAACATTGATCTGAAATGTAATTCAAAATTCCTAGAAATTGTTGTACTTGTGTCCTATTTACTAATTGATTAGGAAAATTTTGGATTTTGTTTAAAATGTTTGTTTGCAACCTTAAATAACCATTTTGAAATTCTATACCTAAATATTCAATGTTTTGTTGAGCTAATTTTACCTTTTTTCTACTTAAAATTAATCCTTTCTCACTACATCGATGAAGAACTATTTAAACCTTTTTAAGATGATCTAATTTATCTTGATTGGAATAGATAATAATATCATCGATATATACAAAGGTGAATTCCTCTAAACCTTCCAGATTGTTATCCATAAATCTTTGATATATATTAGGTGCTTGTTTAGGTCCAAAAGGCAATACATTCCATTGATAATGTTTCTGAAGAGGACAAGTAAAAGTTGTTAATGTTTTGGTATTTTCATGTAGTCTTAGTTGCCAATATCTGGATTTGGCATCTAAGGTAGTAAACCATATATGTCCTTTTAATTTATTAATAATATAATCTTTTCGTGGTAATTTGTATGCATCTCCTATGATTGCTTCATTTAAATTTTTTAATAATTTATGACCATTCTATGTTTTCCGCGTTTTTGTTTAGCCGAATTATTTATGTAAAAAGAAGGGGTGAATGTTTACTAGTACTTGGTGCAATTAATTGTTTTGTTAATAAATCTACACATTTTGTTACAAATTCTTGAACATCCTTTTGAGAATAGGGTATATTATTACGAATATTTACTTCTTGGGTTGGATCTTTTAGTTTGATTTCTATAAGTTGTTTATTCTGATTTTTAATGGGGTCAAGAGGTGTTGGCCCCTAAATTTTTTTTCTTGATAAATGAGCATGATTAGATTAATTTTGGGATCTTGCTAGATTAGTGTACGTTGGATTTAGGTAGCATGCTAATGCTAATGAGATTATGTTACATAGATGAATTGGATTAAAGTTAAAGTGATAAGTTGCATAAGGGGTATTTTGGGGAGACCACTCAAGTAGGAAGGCTTTAAAGCTTTGAAGGAGGGGCAAAATAAGAAGAGGAATTTATTTGGCTTGCATTTTAGAAGCCAAAAACATGGTGAGGAAGAACAGAATAGAGAAAGCACAAAAATAAGAAAGAAGGTAGAGAGAGTGTCGTGGGTTTAGAGAGAGA
>JANIJH010031171.1:0-11115 GCA_024520975.1 Erythroxylum areolatum | reverse complement strand
CCAATCTGAACAGTACATTTCAAAGCAGCATATCTCCTAGCACAAATGTCAAAACAATCACTACCTTATATCACTGGCTCAATGGTAAGAGGCGTGTACTTAAAGTGCAACAAAACCTTGAGGTCTTGGGTTCGAGTCGTGGCTCACCCTTGACCAAAGAGGATAATACCTGGAGTGATGGCGATAGAGGCCGAGCTCTACACTTCATAAAGCTTTGTATGGATTAAACCAAGCACCTCGTGCTTGGTATGATCGTCTAAGTTTATTTTTTATTAGAAATGACTTTATTAGAGGACAAGTAGATAAGATTCTATTTAGAAAATGTATCAAAAATGATTTCATTATAGCACAGATATATGTAGATGATGTTATTTTTTGTGCAACTTCTAAGAAGCTATGTTCTAGTTTTGAAAATCTTATGAAAAGTGAATTTCAAATGAGTATGATGGGTGAATTGAAAGTCTTTCTTGGTATACAAATTAAGCAAATTGAAGAAAAGATTTTTATTCATCAACAGAAATATATAAAAGAACTGTTAGTCAAATATAAAATGGAGAAGGTTAAACCTATGTCAACTCCTATGCATCCTTCAATCCGTTTATCTAAGGATGAAGCAGGTAAGAAGGTTGATCAAACCCTTTTTAAATTATTGGTTCTTTACTTTACCTAACTATAAGTAGACCTGATATACTGTTTAGTGTTTGCTTGTGTGCAAGATTTCAAGCAGATCCTAGAAAATCTTATTATATTGCTGTTAAAAGAATATTGAGATACCTTTGTTTAATGTATGAGAAAGGTAAAGATTTCAGGTTAATTGGCTATTATGATGCTGATTATGCTGGAGATAGAATTGATAGAAAGAGTATAAGTGGAGGTTGTCACTTTCTTAGTCATAATCTAATTTCTTGGTCAAGCAAGAGGCAAAGTTCAATTGCTCTATCTACTGCAGAAGCTAAATGCATGTCAGCTGTAATTTGTTATTCACAGATGTTATAGATTAAGTATCAGTTAGAAGATTACTCCATACAAGAAGATCAAATTCCAATCTTCTGTGATCAATCTATCAAAGAATTCAATATAACACTCGAGGGCAAAGCATATTGAAGTTAGACATCATTTTATATGAGACTATATATAGAGAGGAATCATCAGTCTACAATTTGTTGAGACGAATCAACAATGGGCGGATATCTTCGCTAAACCCTTGTGTGAAGATAGATTTAAGGAAATTATATGGAACTTGAATACGGTAATGCTTAATGACCATTTGTCTAACACGTCATAACCCAGATGATTCATACAAGAAGAAGATAAAAAGTCGTAAGTTTTTAAGTAAATAGTGACGTTAAGTTATGAACGGTAACTTTTCAAGAGTAGAAATAAGAAGAAAATCTTCTCAAGATTCTAAAATACCTTCTACTCTAAAATTTTCTTGAAATACTTTGAAACCGACTTGTTTAGTGCTCTCAACCAAGATGATTCAATACTCTATTCTAAGCTTCAAGTTCTTTTCGTTGCATATTCTTACTTTTAGAGACTAACATCGCTACTTTGAGTGAAAATACATTTGTGTGTTTAGTTTTTATTTGTTACAGATCACAAATGGAGAAATCGCTTATCTATGGGAGACATGTTGATTTCATCTCATCGAAGGAAAATCATATGGACATTGAACCAGAGATTGAAGCAGTTGGTTGGAAAAACTTCTTCAAGGTTTATGAAAAGGTCTATTTAACTGAGATATATGAATTTTGGAAGAATGCAAAGATGGTAGACAACACCTTAGTATCAATGACAAATGGATTGTCAGTTATCATGACACAAGATACTATCGAGAGGGCCAGTGGGTGTCCTAGTATTGGAGTAAAGTTGTTTAATAATACAAAATGGATTACTCAAGGATGTGTAGATAGAATGTACATTAATCGACAACTCTATGCAAGTAGTGATCTAGAAGTTAAGAAAGCTTCAACCGTTGTTCCGAAGGCTAGGGTTCTACATTCATTGCTTCTTCACTGTGTTCTACCAAGATTAGGCTCGAAGGACGTCGTGACAATGAACGATGAACATTGTCTGTATCACCTACTAAATCACCAACCCATTAATTTTTCGTACTTCATTTTAGAGTATATGATGAAGTTAAAGGGAGATTCTAGCTCTTTATCGTATGGAATGCTATTGACAAGGATTTTTAGAGAATCTGGAATCTTTCTCAACAGAGGTAACAGGGTAAAGATGGATGTGAAGAGTATTATTAATGCCACTACTATTCACACAATGGGGATAAAGTTTGATGATGAGGTGGATATAGGTTCTACACCCAAAACAAGGTCTAAGGGGGAGCTTATAGTAAGATGGGGTAGAAGTGAACATGGTACGTTTGTAAGAAAAATAAAACCTCGATTAACAGGAAGAACATCTGTAGAAGAAAAGACTGAGAAATCGTTTGATGTTCCAATAAAAGCTAAGACGATTCTACAAAAAGAGGAAAGCCGGGTTCAACAATCATCGCAACAAGTGTCATTGAAGAGAAAGGCAGAGACACTTCAATCAGAAAAATCCAAACAGTCAAGAAAGTCACCAAGACTATTGACCTTACGACAACAAGAACAGAAGAAGAGGAAATCTCTTATTCTTGATGGAGATTCAGAAAAGCAAGAGAAAAGACAGCAGCCTACCAGATCAAATGTCTCTATTTTGCAAAGCCAATCAGCAAAATTATCTGGAGAGACATAAATTAAAAGGAAGTTAGTATTTGAGAGGAAGAAGCCTAAACAACAACTTTCTTCTAAACCGGCAGAAGAACAAAAGAAGGTGAAGCCCAGTCAGAAAAAAGGTTTCTTCATCTAATGTTCAACAGAAGGTGAAAATAGTTGAACACCAATTGGAACCTTACAATTCTTCTCAACCAATTACCAAAAAGGATTTGAGAATGAAGATTATAGAAGAATCAATACCTATTCGAAGCAGAAGTTCAATTATTATCAGAGAACCGTCGAAAAAGTTAGTCAAGGTACTAGTCGAACCTATACCGATCAATGATCAGACAATACATCATCTAAGTCATGAAAAACAAAGATTATATGGTATTCTGCAAGATGAAAAGGCAGAACCATATCCATTGAAGATTTCAAAGGATCGGTATACAATCTATCCGATTACGAGTAGAACATCGATAAAAATTGTGTCAGACATACAACCAAGACGCTCAACCCTTGTGAGAAAGGGAAAAAGAAGATGTTTCCTGAGGGAAATAAAGATGATCTTACAGAAGAGCATATTCAGGTAGCTGTGAAGAACGTAGATGATGCATGTAATGCAGCTCAACCTGGAGGTATCTATGTTTCACATCACATTTCAAACGGATCAGGAAGTAAATTTGGAGTTTCAACCACAGATGAAAACTTCAAGGTAGTTGGCAAAGTGAAAGAAGGACAGTACAGAAGTATCATGGTTGAAGGTATCAATTTCAATTTAGAAACCTTTGTGCATTTGGTCATGTATTTCAGACCTTTAGGTTTCATATCTTCAGTCAAGGATGTGTTACATCTTCTTAGGCAACCAATTCTGAAACTACCTAGACCTGATGATCTTGATTTTCCAGAAGGAAAACAAAGCTTCAGACCTCCCACAATCAAAATCATAGATTTATACACTTCACCTTCAGAACCATTTGTTGATAAAAACCTCCATCCACCTAGTGAAATACAGCAAGAATCTACTATTAATTTGGAGTTCTTAAAGTACTTCATGAATTGGAAGGAAGTCAGTCACAAACAGAAGGACATCCAAGAAGCTTTAGCAAAAGAAATTGAAGAAATTCATACTAAAGCAGATGGCCTGAGTGACTCAGTGGGTGATCTTCATGAGGAAGTAGCATATCTACAGGTTACTATTGATCAAGACCTCAAGACAATCCGCACTGACATGCAACGTATGTTTTCTGAAATTATGAAGTGTCTTCATTGAATTTTTTGATTAATAACAAATAGGGGGAGAAGAGAAGAAAATAGAAAGAAGAGAAGATAGAAATCTTTTTGTATATCATATATGCATTTCTTATGCTTATGTCTTTTGTCTCATTAGTTGTCAGAATATTATTCGTTTATTCATCTGAATATCATTTTATCTTTCTAAAATTATGAATATTTGTTATCATCAAAAAGGGAGAGATTGTTAAGTCAAGTAAACTTCACTTCTATTAATTTTGGTGACAATCAAATAATAATAATCTTAGAAATATATGAATTATTTTGATAAGTTTGTTAAGTGTGCAGAAAAATGTAAGTAATACTTACTCATCCCATATGATACGTCAGCAACAAACAATACACGTCATCACAGACGAAGTGAAACAACAGATGAAGTGAAAAAACAGACGAAGCGCAAAAAATAGACGAAACGGAAATAATAGACGAAATGCAAAAACAACAGATAAAGCAAAAACAACAGACGATACACGTCATCACAGACGAAGCACAAACAACAGACGAAGCAAACAACAGATGAACGCAAACAACAGACGAAGCAAACAACAGACAAAGCGCAAAAATAACAGACGAAACGACAATATTAGACTATACAAAAAGAAAGATACTCTAAAACGTCAAACAGTTAGTTAGTTGGAGTTAGTTACAGAACTCAACTAAATAACCGTCTCTTGAAGATTCAAGAACCAGTTTTCAAGAAGACAGTGGAGACTTAGGCTATAAATACTAGTTCTAGTCGAAGAGTAAAACAATTTTTGCTTACAAGAGAGACAACTGTGATTGTACAATACTTAGAGAAAATTTTATACTCAAAGTGTGAAACAAGAGAGCGAATCCTACTGTAACATAAAGCTCAAGATATTTTTCTTAGAGAGAGAAAGAAAAGGTTGTAGCCTGGAGAGGCTAAGATAGCAGAAAGAATACTTTGTCAAAGAGACCTGAAGAGGCTCTGAAAGGGAAGAACGAATACTTGTAAAAGTTGAAAAGTATAGTAAAATCTCAGACAAACTCTAAGGACTGGATGTACCCCAAGGTTTTGAGTGAATCAGTATAAAATCGCGGTGTCTATTCTCTAACTCTCATACTTTAATTTTCTTATTATTAGATGAGTAGATAAAGTTACTAGCGATTTCAATACTTATCAATTTTTAGTAGTGTTTTTGGTATTCATTTGATAGTTGTAAAGATATTCAAGAAATCTTAAAAGATTATCAGTTTCAAAAAGATCACACAATTCAACCCCCTTTCTTATGTATTTTGTATACTTTACGTGATTCCTATATTAATAAGTGATTTACTTCACTTTGGACCCTCTGGCCTTCATCTTATGGTAATACTAATATTCATTTTTATCAACTTTATCACTTGGTTTACCCTTGATGAAGTGAATCCAAACATTAGTTCTTATTTTCTATCTTTTAGTTTGAACTATTTTTTGATATGGTACATTGACAAATAACATATTAGAACAGTCCATTGCATTCCCTTATGTCATTAAAGGATTATGTTCATCCATCTATGATAAAATAAATAAGACAAAAAAGATAATTACAAAATCAGTCAAATAGTTTAATGAAGATTTAAATCCCAAAGAAATATATAGACAAATTAATTAATCACTCAAAGTTCTAATGATGAGATAGTATGAGCCAAGTCTTATATGATTGACTTTATTTGTCCTTTCTCTTGTTACAGTCCTTAGATATGTATAAAATCAACATATTTATAGAACTTATAATTCTTAATTAAGTTCTCTTCAAATCTTCTTAATTCTCACCTTTAATGTTCAACATACAAGACTTTACTATGGAATATATTAAAGATACATTGTCAAAAGAGTTAAAGAGAAATTTGTATAGTGTACCAATGTGTCTCTGTTATGGAACATGATAAAGAGAAATTGTAAAAAAATGTGCATCAAGAGTGCTAGTACTTTCTTACAGAAGGAAAGACATATTTCTTAAACAAAAGCAGCCATACCTCTCTTAAGTAATTCAAATCCATGATAAAATAAGTATTGAAGTTGTGTGAATTTAGAAAGCATATACTCTTTAACCATAACAAAAGCAAACAATTGTTTCAAACTCTACGAATGAAAGCCCTGTCGGTAAATTTATACTTAGCAAATATTTTTCACCATGATTTTATCTTTAGCATCCTTCAATAATGTATTTTAATTCCTATAACAATTAATTTAAAGTTTTTTTTTTTGTTAATTTAAAGTTGATAAGCAAATTAGGATTAATGCTTTGGTTCCATTATAGTAGACACTAATGTTTACTAAAATTGCCTTAAATATTAAAAACCTTCATGGACACATGAAATCTAACTTTAGTTGTTATGTATGGCAATTTTGTTTGGAAACTAACCTTGATCCAATTAAGGGCATAATGAAAAAACTAATTTTGTATAATTTTGTTATTGGATCTTAATAATTAAATAATTTAAATAAAATAAGTCATAAAAAGGTGAAGATAGTAATGTTTACTCCCTTATGTCTTCCTTCTATTCATAGAGAAAGATGGTAGTGTTTCTTTCTTATTTAAAATTAAACTTTCTAATTATAATTAAAGTCAAACTCTAATTATAATTAAAATTTAATTTAATAAAATAAATATCTCATATTTAAGCCTTAAAGTTTCTTAAACTTTACAATTAAGTTCAACTTTAGTTAAATTGATTATTCTCTTTTCAACTACTATTTTATATTTAATCCATTAAGTTCATAATATGTTGGCTAAATTATAATTAGAATTCATAATTAGAATTAGATAAATTAAAACTCCTTTTTAATTTATCTTTAACTCTCCAATTAAACAATTTTTAATCATAGATCAAGATTGATGTCTAAAAATATATTATAATCACCCAAGTATTAGGAATATCGAAACAATTTGACTAAACCTATCAATGCATAGTTATGATGTATATTTTAATTATTTTATCATCTAATGTTCCTATTAGAAGAATGGATTTAGTGTTTACTATTTTAAATCCAATCAAATTATTTTTATTAATTAGTAATGAATTTACAATTAGTATTTAAAAATATTTTTTCAAATCCTAGTTCACTCTAATGAGAGAATGCCTTGAATCACTACTAGTGAAGAACAATGATACATTCCTTCTAATTATTTTAAAGTAATGAATTCTTTATTAACTTATTCAATTATTTTCCTATTATTCATACTATATCTAAGTACTATCGACTGAGCTATCCTAAATAGAATATATCATATATAGTATCAAAACATAGTAATTCTCACATGAGACACTTTGGTAATCTCTACTATAAGAATCAATTATGAAATCATCATAATTAGAAAATTCACAAACTCATAATTAATATTCCATTTAGAATTCTATAATCGAGTTAGTTCAGTGACCTTATTATCTAGTAAGTACTTTCAATGTTTGTTTAAGTATATTCGTACTTCAATTTTTAGGAATAGTTACTTTTTCTATTAAAAAAACATAACTTATGCTAGTTTTATAATTCCATCGATATTTCATCTTGATGAAACTACAACTAAGAACAATTTAGGAATAATATATAAATACAAATTGAATCTCATAATGATAATCTCATTATATTTTTAATTGCACAACAATTATTTTGGAGATTTTTCCTTTAGTATTAAAATATCAAATATAATTAATAAAACATATAAAGATAAATAATATCTTTATTAATTAAAACAATAAATTTATGCAAAAATTGTAATCAATTGATTAAGTGTAAAGACATAAACTAACAAATTTCACACAAGTGAATTAAAATTTCCACTCTTTAACAATTTCTAGCTTTTTTGTGCTGTTTAAAGAAATAATTAATAGGTTTATTTTAGATTTGGATTAACTGAAAGAAATTATGAATAATTAATTTTATAAATTTGACTCAATTTTAAAAAAGTGACAATAAAACATTTTAATTTTTTAAAAAATAATCTCTATGTCAACTTACCTATTCATTGTCACCGTCACATAGTAGATAAATATTTATAAATAAAAAATTAAAATACTAAAACTAAAAATCCCTTAGGTACTTCTGTGCGTTCCGACAGTTACGCTCCTTTGAAGTTTTGCAAAGTTTTAGATTGGTAACATTCCCGCAGAGTCGCATGTTGCTCTCCAATTTTCTTAAAAACTTTACTGTTTGGAGCAGGACCAACAGGCTTATTGTTTGACAAGTCTACGTATTACAAGAGAAACTTGCTGGGATATTTCCTATGAGGCTGTTGCGGGAAATATTTAGTAACTCAATGTCCTGCAAGTTGGAGAGTTCACAGCTATGTCTCCACTGAAAAAGTTACAACTTAGGTCAAGCTGGGATAAGTGAACTAGCTTAGCTATTTCGAGTTAGAATTTTTTGTCTAATTTTATAGTGTCTTATTTTGTCACATGAATTTCAACTATTCATTTATACGAGACCCACTTGCAGGATAGTTCACAGCTATGTCTCCACTGAAAAAGTTACAACTTAGGTCAAGCTGGGATAAGTGAACTAGCTTAGTCATTTCGAGTTAAGATCCTCTATCTAATTTTATGGTGTCTTATTCTGTCCCATGAATCTCAATCATTTATTTATGCGGGTCTCGTATAAGTCCCGCATAAATGAACGCGAAACCTGTATAAATGAATGGCTGAGATTCATAGGACGGAATAAGACACCATAAAATTAAACAGAAGATCTTGTCCCAGCCATTTCAGGTGGAATCTTTCCACTAAATTGGTTGTTGCTACTATGCAAGAAATTCAATTTTCTTATTGCCAAACTAGCTTTACTTTGAAGATAATGTCCGGGGTATCAAATTTCAAACTGATTTCAACTCCTAACATAAAAAGCCTTCTCTTCTTTGTTTTCTCCACTTTGAGTGAAAGAGTAAAGCACTGGATCGCAATTCTTATTCCCTAATTAATGATCAATGACAATTGAAATCCTAAGAAAGCTTGTTATTCTTCAAAGGGCTGGTACTATGGAACAAAGATACATAACTAAAAAATGATCGAGTTTTTCTGCTTCTAGACAGATCTCATTGTTTGATACCCATTACCTTACTTGAAAATTAAGAAGTGGATAGTATTAATCCCAGGCACTGGTTAGATCTATCTTTATGGCAAGTTAGCAGAAAAAGGCTCAACGTTCCCCTCCTTTATGAACTTTTCCACTGGTGCAGACAAGGGTTGTGGGAGATTGTCCCACTCATACCAATCCCACCCACCGCACTTCTCAGGCTCCAGATTCTGAGGAACTTGATTAGGATCCGACAACACTGCCCGAACAAAAACCACAACATAGTGACACAGCTTTTGTTGTTCATGGAAAACGTTGTTGTTCACCGTCAGAGTCTGTACTTTCTCAACGTCTAGTCCTGTTTCCTCCTTCAACTCTCTCACTGCGCACTCATCGAAGCTCTCTCCTTAAAAGGACAAAAAGTTTACGCAAGTTCAACAATTACTAGTGCAGCATAAAACAGATAAACGAATTATACAAGCGAAAGCGTATATATATACATATATACTCACCGAACTCAAGGTGGCCACCGGGAAAGCAAAACGTGGAATCGAAAATGACGGAGCGGCGTCGACCCAACAACACAGATGTGCCCTTCAACAAGACCACCCCAACTCCAACATGAGGTACTGGTTTTTGCTCCGCTGTATCCATGATTTCTTTTATGATATTTTCTCTCTCTATGTCTCTCAAGTGTTAGGCTTAGAGCTCTGGTGAGGTGGATAATGGCGTGCTTTGGCCTTTAGATTATACTCAAGCATTGACCAGGTCAATGTCAGGAAAAGAATGCAGCCTATGCATCGAACGCCGCCGGTGTCGTTAGGCAACTACTTTTTGTTTTTAATCTTTGATTATTTTTTTCCTTAAAAAGTTGAAAATGATGCGTAAGATACATCACAGTACAATTTATCATTATGCACTTTCTGATCAATTACGGTACGTTTCTAATTGTTTTTGTATGTTATGAATTAAATGGGGTTACGATAAGGACTGGATGTTTTTATTTGAGTACCCGTGAGAATCCAACGATGATTCTTGTTTATTCTAATCAGTCAAGTGAAAAAGTTTGACATTCAAAATCGCCTCCCAACTTTTGTACAGAAGTTACTTTTTATTGTTATTTTGATACTTAAATTTAAATTGGATTAAAAAATAGTTTAACAATTTTATAATTATTTAAATTAACAACAATAATAATAAAATCCTTTAGCCAAGTTCTTCAAACTCCAAACCAGTAGGGATGACAATGCCGGTCTCGCTAATTTTTTAAAATAAAATGCATAAAACAATATCTCTTCTTAATTGTGTCTGAGCTTGGATTATGTAAGTCCTGGCCTACCCAAGGCCTAATTCTTCTAGGTAAAATGTTCTTGTTTTGCTTAGAAAAATTGAGTCTTGAATCGGTATGAGCCTGATTTGGTCTATAAGTCAGCCTATTGAAAATACCTAGATTTAAGCCCATAGTCCAGCTCGTTATCATCCCTACACACCAAGAAACCCCACGGAAATCTTTTCTTTTTGCAAAGAAAAATCAAGCTTTAGAAGCCCTACTAGTAATATCTTATACGCAGATGGCAAATTAAACAGGTAGAATAGACTTTCTAATGCTAGTGTAGATTATTTTAATTACAAGCCAAATCTCACTTTGTATGATTCTTTGCTATCTTTTCATCTGTTAAATCTTATGGAATAATAGAATTCTGGCCCATCTTACATGATATATCTTCCCATGATGCACTAATTAGAAAATCAGGCCATGTAGACAATGCCAAATACCAATGATATAAAAACCAAACCAGACCAATCAGTTTGACTAGATTAAGTAAGAACCTGGTTGGTTTTTGATTCAGTTTTTAGTTTTAACTGTTGAGAGTGAAAAATTGACTGGTTAAATAAGCTCTGAATCATCTATGCTTCTTTGTCTTCTTCAATGCCCAAACGAGTAGAGGAGTGTTAATTATATTAACTAGTCTTGCTCATAAAAGGATTCTGAATAACTCTGTAATATTGACCTTGTGAATTACGATATGTACACGAAATATATATACAGAAGGATTACAAAGGTTGCTGTAACTAACTAAATAAAGAAGTATCTAAGAGGATTACATATCT
>JANIJH010031144.1:0-11117 GCA_024520975.1 Erythroxylum areolatum | reverse complement strand
CCCTTTATGTCAGCAATATTCCAAGCAATAGCCAATTTATGTTCACGCAATATCCTTAGCAACTTCTCCTCTTGAGAGGAGTCCAAGGAAGAAGAAATGATAACTAGATAAGTATTTGATTATCCCAAGAATGCATATCTCAAATGAATTGGAAGCTATTTAAGTTCAGGGTTTGGTGGGCTTAATATGGAGGGCAATACTTTAGGTTTCGGAGGGCCCAATTCTTTAATTTGGGGTCTATACCTAAAACCATTACTTTGCAACCTATAGGCATAGTCCATTAACTCATCATCCAACTTATTCTTTTCTATTCCTAGGGTTAGGCATGCTTCCAAAGTCTCATTACACATCAATTCAGGAATAGATTCAAATGTGAGAGAATCAATTACATCTATCCGATAAGTGACTTCATCAAAAGAGGGACCCCTCAATACTTTAAAAATATTAAACCCCTCTTTTTCATCACCTACCCACAGAGTTAGCTTACTATCTAGGACATCAATCAATGCTCCACCAGTGGCTAGGAATGGTCTTCCTAAAATTATGGAACCTACATGTCAAACTTCATCTCAACCACAACAAAGTCAGTCGGAATTATAAGCTTACCAACTTTTACCAGTAAATCCTCAACTATACCGATAGGATATCGAATTGATCTATCACCAAACTGCAATGAAATTGTAGTTAGTTTGAGCTCACCAATTCCCAACTTGTTATATAGAGACAAGGTAATAAGATTAATGCTTGCACCTAGGTCACATAAGCATTGAAAAATATTAGATTCACCAAAGTGACAGGGTATAGTGAAGCTCCCTAGATCCTTTAACTTAAGGGGTAGTTTATTTTGTAGAATAAAACTACACTCCTCAATTAGGGCTACTGTGGAGAAGTTATCCAGCTTCTTTTTGTTGGAGATGATCTCTTCAAAAACTTGGTGTACGCAGGCATCTCTGTAAGCACTTCTGTGAGAGGGATATTGATGTAGATTTTCTTGAAAAGGTCAAGAAACTTCTGGAATTTGGAATCATCAGCCCTCCTCTTTACCCTTTAGGGATATGGTATGGGTGGTACAAAGGTAAAGTCCGAACTCGGTGGGGATTCTTTCTTTTATGTGATTTCTTTTGGTTCTTCCCCTTCATCCACCTTTTCACCTTCCACATCCTGAGCCTCCTTCATCTTAGGGACTACACCTTCTATAACCTTACCACTTCTTAGAACAACTGCCATGCAATCTGGTTTCGGATTCACTTGGGTATTGCTCGATAGCTTCCCTTTTCCTCTTTCACTAACTTCTTTTGCCACTTGATTGATTTGCACTTCTAAGTTCCTAATAGCTGCTTGATTTGATTGAATATTCTACTCCATTCTGTTCATTGCTTGAGAGCTGGCTTGGGTACTCTGGTCCATCTTACCCATAAGTTGAGAAAACATGTCCTCAAGTGGATCTACCTTTTTCTCCCATGGGGAAGGGAATTGTTGAGGTGCAAAAGATGAAGGAGCTGAGTATTATTGCTTTAATGGTGCTTGAAACCCTGGTGGTCCCATTGGTTTTGCCGCCCCTTGATTTTTCCAGGAGAAATTCAGATGGAATTTCCAACCTTCATTGTAAGTGTTTGAGAAAGGATTTAGTCTCTGACCTTGCCTACCATTGTTCACATAGCTTACCTCTTCTTCTGTTAAGGTTGCCTCAATGTTCATACAACTTGCTACTGTATGTCCAAATCTCCCACACAAAGTACAAGGATCTCTACTAGACTTATTATCATTCATTAACAAATTCAACTTCTTATTAATCTCAACAACTTGGTAGACCATGTCAGATTTGGAACCCACTTCATTTAGAGTCACCACCTTGCTCCTAGTCACCTTACAATGTGAATTTTCTACAACTTTCTTAAAAATATTCCACAATTCTTGAGAACTCAAGTCACTTATATTCCCCCCAGCATTCAAATCCATTAAAGTTTGGTTATGATCAGTGAGGCCATAGTAGAAAAACTGAGTTAATGAATACATATCAAATTCATGGTGCGGACATTGGTTAAGAAGATCATTAAACCGTTCCCAAGCCTCATGAAATTTTTCTCTGTCCTTTTGCGAGAACCAATTTATCATCTTTCGGAGTTCAAGAGTTTTGTGGTCTGGGTACCACTTCATCATGAAAGTCTCCATAACCTTCTCCCAAGTATCAATAACGTCCACCTCTAAGCTCAACAGCCAATTTCTTGCCAATCCCTTCATGCAATAAGGAAAACACCTTAGCCTTAACTCATCCTCCGACAGTCCATACAAAGGAAGAGTTTGAACTGTCGCATAGAAATCTCTCATAAAGGCTAGCACATCTTCACTGCGCATCCCATTAAATTGCGGCAACATAGAATAATGAATCTGCTTAAGCTCGTAATTCCGCATTGCTGTAGTTAATCTAATGCAAGAAGGGTTCCCTGCAATAAATGACATCTAATAATCTCGAATTCTTCTTACTGCGAGGTTGACAACAACCGACTCGGCTTGATTTTCTCCATTAAATTGTTCATTCCCTAGATCTTGTTCTTCATGCAGTTCTAGAATTTGGATATTGTTGGCTATCTCTCTTCTCCTTTGAGCATTGTTCCTTCTACAAGTTCGTTCAATTTTAGGATTGAATTCAACAAGTGGTTCACTATTCAAACTTCGTGAATGCCTTAAGTGCATAAAACTCCTGAAATCAAACAAAGTTCAAGGGTTCGAAATTTAATGACGGAAGAAACACGAAATAATAATTAAATAAAGTAAAATAATAACTAGATTCAATGATAGCAGTTATAAAAAAGTTCCCGGTAATGGCGCCAAAAACTTGATCAATAAAATCTGCAAATGCACAGAGTCGTTCCTAGTACCCACACACTAAGTATTCTAAGGTCGTCTCCCTCAAGGACCAAATCACTCACCGCCAATTCAGTTCTAAGTATTAGAATGATTCGACAATAACTTTAAAAAGTGATTGGAGTTGAGTTAATAGTGAATTGTAAATACTAAACAAAATAACAAGGGAATAAATCGAAGGTTGAAATTAGTGGTTGGGGTTCACCAATTCAAAGGTTGATTCATATACTATGAAATTGAGTGAATGCTAGGTTATGAAAACAGTTGCACAACAGTGAATTCAAGAAAGATAAACATAACCTAGAAAATTTCATTCAACACTCATCAATCCATAGCATACAAATCAATCCTCCAAATGGGTTACATCCCTCACCCTAAATGAGGTTTAGTTCCAGAACATTGCAACAAAAATCATACACATAAGGATGCTCAACATTTAAGAAAGAGTAGAGAGAGAAGGTAGAAGAAACACAAGAGAATGTTGCTTCCAATCCTTGAGGAAATCCCCCAAATTCCCTATCTTCCTCTTATTTTGTGCCTCCCAAATGTAGTAACCTTGTTTTTAGTGTCCAGCCCCCCTTTTTAGGTCTAATAAATGAGTATTTATAGGCCTTGGTCCTCCAGAAACCTAGTTTTTCCTAAACAGGAGAAAAAAGATCGTGTTGGCCGCCAATGTCCGTTAAATGGACATGAATTACGGACCTTCTCAGGTCTGAAACCGTATTCTGCCAAGCGATGTTCGTTAAACGAACCTTCTCGAGTCTGGAAGTTCATCCTGCCAGGCGATGTCCGTTAAATGGATATGCCTCAATCCAAGATTTTTACGCCTTTAACCCTCCAGTTGACATAATCTCTTCTCAGAATCTTCTCGAAAGTTGTAGAACTTGGAGTCCTCTTTGAAATCATCCTTGAGTGGCCTTAATCCGGTATCCATAAGAAAAGTTATGCCTTTTATCCCACAATCTATCCATTTGTACCTATCAAGAAACAAAGTTGAAATGTGAAAGAATTGATCAAATAAAACTCAAATCCATATATAAATAAGTCAAATTAATTCCAAATCATCCCAAAATCATCTACGAATAATTTGACTAATCACGATTTTTGTCATTTGATTAAATCTAGTCGTTTTTTAATTCATATCTTGCATTTTTCATATTTCCTTGATTTGCTTACTTTTTTATTTTATTTTTCAAATCAATCAATTCTTGATCATTCGAGTAATTGTTCATCATTTAATTTAATTATCTTGTGTGTTGGATTTCCCTTGGGTATGATATCCGGTTCTTACCGTTTTATATTACTTGTTGACGGGGTGCATTTGTCTCTAATTGATCTAGATAAAATTTAGTTTATATTGTTTTGTTTAGATCGCAACAGGGGGTATCCTTGTCTTAACCCTTTATGCGGTATAATAGTATTCAGCAAATGACCATTTTAAGCAATCTAAATAAGCAACGATCTTAACATAAAGCATAATCCAATGCACCCATTTTGCATGAAAGCCCAATTTAATCAAAATGAATTGTAAGTAATTCTAGTCTACCCGATCATAAGCTTTGCTTATATTAACTTTAAGGGCAACATCACCAAATTTACCTCGAACCTTGCCTTTCATGTAATGGATAATCTCAAACGTCACAAGGATATTATCCAAAATAAGTCTACCAGGAACAAAAGCAGACTGCGTCAATGAAATTAATTTTGGTAAAATTAATTTCAAGTGGCTAGCCAGAACTTTTGAGATTATCTTATACAGCACATTACATAAAGCAATAGGGCATAAATCTTTCATCAAATTGGGTTTAACTTTTTTAGGAATTAAAACAAGGATTGAATCATTAACATTAGAAGGAAACTCACCCTGATTAAGCCAACTGGTGCATTGATTAAAAACTTCATCTCCAATAAAATGCCAACATTTTTGAAAAAAACCCAGATTGAGGCCATCTGGTCCAGGAGCTTTTTCAAGGTGCATTTGAAAGACAATTTTCTTAAATTCTTCCCATTGAAAAGGGGCCGTTAAACTAGCATTGTCTTCTTCACTTACCAGTTGCTGAATCGTGTCAAAATTCTCAAAACCAAAACCTCCAAAAGTCGAGTAAAGATTTTGAAAATAATCTTGCACTATCGAACTCATTGCTTCATGGCTTGTTTGAGGAGTACCTGAATTATCCAAAAGCATAGGAATATGATTTCTGCATTTCCTATCCATATCTTGCTTATGAAAATAATGGGTATTAGCATCACCAAAATTGAGCCAAAATAATTTAGCCCTTTGTTTCCAGTAAACCGACTCCTAAACAAGAGTGTTGGTCAGGTCTCTTTTCAACATAGAAACCCGATCATCATCTGTACCCTCACTCCTTACCTTCAACAAATTAGTTTTAATTTTTTTCATTTTTCCTGAAAATTATTATCCAATCCCTTATTCCAAGTTTCAAGCCTATTACAACAACCTTTCAATCTTTCCATAATATTTAAACCCCCTCCAGCATGCCAGGATAATTCAAACGCCTCAAAAACATTATTTTCCATGAACCAATTATTTTCAAATTTAAACCTGGCATCTATTTTACAAGGCCAATCATGTAAAGCAATAAATTTAATAGGAGAGTGATTAGAGTAAGCACTAACCAGATTGTAGAGCTTGTGATGGGGGAAAATATAAGTCCATGCCTCATTTGCAAAAAGACAATCCAGACGCTCCATGATGAAATCGTCAATACCTCGACCCCTTTCCCAAGTATAACCAAAGCCCAAGAGACAAATATCCTTCAGATTGCAGTCATCAATAGAAGTTCTAAATCCTTTATAGAGATGAGAAGGATAATCAGACCCACCTACTTTATCTTCTACCGAAAGCAAACTATTAAAACCTCCAAAACTTGCCCATAGTAAAGAACACCTTCTACTAAGGGCTCGCAGTAATTTCCATATGTTTTGTTTATTATTCGAGCTAGGAAAATCATAAATACTCGTCAACCTCCACTTTGGCTTATGAAGCTCCGCAATCTCCATGTCAATATGGTTATTAGAAAAACCAGTAACTGAAATACTACAAGAATTATTCCATAACACAGCTAACCCACCACTTCTACCAATCTTATCAACTGTAAAACAGAAATCAAACCGCAATTGAATCCGAATTTTCTCAATCTTATTTGAATGGACAAGTGTTCCATCAAGAAAAGAACATCCAGTTTATTGTTACGAACAAGCTCTTTAAGAGCTAACACTGCACAGGAATTCCCTAATCCCTGGCAATTCTAACTTAGGCCAATCATTGTTCTCGACAGGCTTGCCTAGCAAATCCCACCATTGAGTTTTCAGTGGAAGATGTGAGTTCAAACGAAGAAGAAGCTTTACCACCATTCTGCTTCCTATCGTTGTTTACTGAAAATTCGTTGTGTGGGTGTTTTTTTCTCATCAATTTCTATAACTAAATTTTATTTTTCTTTTGACAGGTTTTGGCTCAGATTTTTAGTCTGGTCCAACACTTCATTTTGGTCTGTAGCCTTCGTTGACCCTATAGTAATTGACTTGAACTGGAAACTCTTAGAATAGGAAGTATAATTATTATGGATTCTACATGGCATGTTATCATTACTTTGTGAAATTTCAATATCCGTGATTGTAGGCTATGACATCGCTCCTGTTGATCTGCTTAGATTCCCCCTCCATCTGTTGATTCCACCACTGTTTATACCCTTAAACTCCGCTTATATTTCTTCCGGCCAGTCTCGTCTAACCTCACCATCCGAAAAATCTAAAAGGCGCTAACATTTTATCTCACTATGCCCAATAATACCACATACATAACAAACGAGTGGAATTCTTTCATATCGGAATCTAATCTCCACTTTATTCTCCCCTTGTTTGCTAATGGTTTTCCATCGCATAAGTGGCTGCCTAATGTCCAATCTGCATCGAATCCGAATATACCTTTGCCATGAAGCTCTACGAGGAATTGCATCATACTCAAGAAATAAACCCATGAGATTTCCCAAGCTTTTGGCCAGTTTTTCCGATACAAATCCTAATGGAGTATCGTGGACTTGAACCCAAAAATCACCATAATAAAAATCGACCTGAGTTGGATTTTCCCCTCACTGTAAATGATGAATAAGTAGAAGGCAATTATTAAACGACCAAGGGCCACCTCCTACCATCCTTTTCAGATCTACAATATGAAAAAATTGAATGAGATAAAGATTCTCATCAATCAGGTTGATGTGCACCCCTCGAATCGGCCTCCATAAATTCAACAATGTTCTCTCCATAGTCTCAAAGTTAATTGTCCTTTCTCCCAAAAACCTCCCCCACCAAGCATAGCTCATGGTTGATCTCCTCCTTCTCTACGTCTTCTTCTTGTAAAACCAATTCTTCGTTTTCCTTTTCATGGATTGATAAATCCTGAATATCGATCTCCATACCCGAAATACAAAAAAAAACAAAAAGTTGACTACGCAATACAAACCATGAACATGGAAGGCTCGACCAAAACTTGCACTATTCTAGAGAGAAAAGGCAAGACGACTTAAACTATAAGTTATATTTTTAAATGATTATTTAATATATAAATAATTTATTAAGATAAAAATAATTCTATTAAGTTATCCTAAAATATAAATATAACTTCTCATAATAACATATACAAAGCGATAATTATGATTTTTAATTAAATTAAATTAAAATTATAATATTTTATATTTTAATAAGAACCAATAATAAATAATAATTAATTTTAAAATATTAGATAAAAATATAAATCAAAGTAATTATAAGCTATATATAACTTTTTTTTTATAAAACTTAAATATGACCCTCAAATTTTTAAGTTTATTTAAATTTTAAGAATTTAAATTTAAATTATATTAATTCTTAAAATTTAAATCTTTCAATATCAGTACCTTAATATATTGACTAAATATATTAAGTCAATTTTTACAAGACCATGGATGGTGGATGACACAAAAGTTGAATCTCAAATTGGTGGTGTTTCTTATGTTTTGAATCTTTGTTGACTATAGAGAACTTGAACATAAATTAAAAGATTCCCTAAGAATAATATAATATATGATTAATTGCATAATCCTTCTGGTAAATCAAAATTTACCCTCAGTTATATTGATAAAATATTAATATAAATTTTTTTCATGAATTGTTTTATTTTTTAAAGTTAAAAATTTGTACATTAAAAATTAGTATTTTAATTCATTATCCTGAAAAAAATCTTATAGTTGACCACAAATAAATCCTAAACGGAAAAGCAAACTTCCAAATTTCTTATTTTGTCACTTTAGGGCCTCAGGCAGCTCCATCTTTTAGATGGGTCCAAACGTCTGCCCAACAAATGATAACCCATTTATGCTATACAACAAATGATTTGTCGGCTTTTGATACAACACACTTTCATATTCAAGTAGATATTGTTACTTTCTCTTAAACCATAATAATATTTGATCAACCATTCAATTATTTCTGTCTCTCGAAAAATTTTTAATTTTTATTTTACATGCATCTTTTTTAAAGAAGGTCTGCACCCATTGTGTGACATGGGAGTTACATTCTGGATGAAATGAAATAGTATATCACTTCTACGAATAACTCTTATTGTTGCATCTCTTCCGATATTAAGACCTTTTATCATGATTTCTGCAGGATGCATACCTTAATCCATTACTGTCTAAATAACATTTCTTGTTGCGGTTTGAGGTGCAAAAGTTGTCACTCTTATTAAAGCTAGTGGTGATCACACTTTCGAAAGAGAGTCCCGACGTGGTCTAGGTATGGTTGCTCCACTCGGCTTAATTTAATTTATGATTAGCCATCTTTCTGAAGATTGAAGTGTAGCTTGAACCTGCAAACTTATTGTATTCGAAGGTTCATAGAAGAATTTAACTTACAATTTAAGAGTAATGATAGCCATTAAACCTTCTCTTATTAATCTAAGACTAAAAGTAGCGTATGAGCAGAAGTGAGCGTTTCCTATCCAACAGGCCACTTGAGGTTGTTCACATTTGCTCCATTCATGCAGAGCAGGAGATTCCTGATGGATGCCAATTGGAGTGGAATACTGAGGGGGTTACTTTCCGCGTGAAGTAGCTTGGAATAACTTCACATATCTTCCAAATTATTTGCTTAGTATTTTGAGATTCTGCAGTTGAAAATTTCACCAAATGGATGGAGAACGGAAGGCGTTGACAAATTCCTCTTTGGGTGGGCAAGAGGACACTGGTTGAGAGATTGAGATGGAGAATAATGAGTGCATAAGGGTCATTGTAAAGAGAGTTTATTAGAACCAACTAATTCATGGAAGCTAGTTCAGGACTGACAATATTTACACACTATTTTACGGCAGTCCTTCCCATTTTGGGATATCACATTCGGTGTAAAGGTTGATTAATGAGATAAAAATCATACAATGAGTTCTGGAAAGAATTAAATTGAAGTGCAATATTAAACTTATTCAGTGCAAGTTGCTAGATCAACATGCTGTACATGGACAGAACTATAGGCTAAGGCTTTGCACTTTTTCGATCGTCTGTTAACTTTTTTCTTATTTAATTTCCAAATTGGTTTTTAAGCCTCAGAAAACAACAGCTAACGAGCACAAGATCCAACATTAATGGATTCAGTTAGTCGCTTCTAACCTAGGAATATATTCTATTTCTGATACGTTGACATGATCATAATATGCTCCAGGAGATCGATAAAAGAAGAGAGAAGTGCCCAATATGGTTGAGGGAGAAGGTAAATAACTCCTCATTTTCTAGCTATAAATAAAGGCTCGTCGATTGGCCAGTACCATATCAGAAATCAGGAGAGGAATGAAGAGAGGTCTTGTATGAGATGAAGAGTTGTATTAGATAGCTAAGGATGACTTGCCTATATCCTACCTTATGACATGCCTGCCTCCTTGCACGAAGCTTGGAGATGATGGTGGTTCGGTGTGGTTCATAGGCAGTTGACTCTTATCTTTCAGGCCAGACCTGCATCTCTTCCACGGTTGTCGTTTCTTTCAGCAAGGGCAAGATTACAATAGGAGCATCCAGTTCCCCATGCCTTCAAACATACTTGAATTTTTTAACAAAGGAAAAAACATTCTTGTTATTTGTGATTAAAGGAAAATTTTTGATATATTCTAGAAAGGATGTTAGCATCATCATAATAATTTATATAGGCTGAAGTATAGCAGAACCAGTTCCCCATGCCTTCAAATTCTATTTCAATGTAACATTTTGTTTTGTGATTTTGAATTTTAATTTTGATGATTTTATTTATAAACACTAAATTTGAGGCTACACTAAAAGAGGAGTGAGACAAGGAAATTATCAACGACCGGTAAATGCCTTAGTGATATGTGAAGACACGGTGAAGTTGATTAATCTTACTTTTCTGTTGAAAAGTTTATGTATTCGCTGTACTTCTGTCAAAATGTTAGATAGTGAAGATTTAGTGTGTTGATTCCTTTATATAAAAACAAATGATTCATTTAAAACTGTAATAAATATAAAAATATCAAATTATTTAGTAATACCATACAACTACGGTAGAGAAATATAAGGCAGTACTTGTATTTTTTTATAATAAAAAAAAAGGAGGACAGAATTTTTAAAAAGCCATTTTTTATATGTGAAGGCGATTGTGAGAGACTTTTAAAGAGCCATTTTGAGAGAGAGTTTTCTATGTGTGATATGCGGTGATTGTGAAAGAGTTTTAAAGAGTCATTTATGGGTTCCTTAAGATTGTGAGAGAGTGATTTTTGGAGTATTTTTAGAAAATGTTTTTTTGAAAAAGAGGAGTGACAAAAAGATGAAAATATTATTTTAGGGATAGTAAATCTGGGAAACATCTTATATATGAGAGTCACTATTTTACTGTATATTTACCATAATAAAATATGGAAAAAAATCAAACAAGGAGTAGGTGTTTGAGCACAAGCTGGTATGTTGTTTTATTCGACAATTTGTTGAAGATAATGTGGATAACCAAATCTGTAATGAGACTCACGCATAGACGCTGTGAAAGAAGTGTTAGACTATTTTATGTCCCATGTAACTTATTGTATTGAGTCCTATGAAACGCACTCAAGATAATGATTATTGGGTATTATCCATTGGGTCTTAAATGGGTCACAGACCCTTTTCCTCTCTCTTCTAATTCCAAAGAACATGTCCTTTGGTAATGGTATATAAGTTGCAAATAACTTATGACATGAATCATTCTGAACCATTGAGGAAAACTCT
>JANIJH010031073.1:0-11120 GCA_024520975.1 Erythroxylum areolatum | reverse complement strand
AGATCTGTTATTTGTTAGAAGATAAAATTTTATCTGTTAAGATAAAGTTGTTATCTGTTAGGATTTAAACTTTTAAACTTTTTTATTTGTTTACTTAATCTTTATCGAGATATTAGCTAGGTTTGTTATTTCATTGCCTATATATTTAAGCTTTCAGCGTCAATGTAAAGTGCACCTATCAATAAATTGCCTCTTGTATTATCTCTTTTCTATTATACGTTATTTTAGTTAGTTTCTGATTCTAAAATCCAACATGGTATTAGAGCTCTCAAAGATCTTGAGGGACCTATGAGTGATTAATGTTTTACAAGCTTAAGAGCAAAGAAGGGCAATGAGAGACCAAGAAAGTGAAAAAATGGTGGGGGGAGCCTATCTAGCAAAGGTTCCGTCATAAAAAAAGAAAGGAAATATTCCTTAATATAGCCATTACGAGAAGTTTGGTCATGAAGAGAAGGATTGCTGGCATAAAGGGAGGTCTTGATGCTTTATGAAAAAGGATTGCAAGTTTAACAATGAAGAACAAGAAAATATAGTACAAGTGATAGAAGCAAACAACCTCTTCTAGTTGGTGAGTAGTGCACCAAGACGCATAATAGAGAGAAGTGCTCTATAGAATAAGTGATGAGAGAAGTACTCATATTAAAGAATAGAGAGAAGTGCTCTAATGAGAAGATTGGAGAGAAGTGGTCCAAAGTAAAAAACAGTGAAGAGAAGTGTTTCACAAATAAGAAATTTAGAGAGATGTGCTCAATGGAGTTTGAATTTTTTTTGCAACTTTGAATCAAGGGAGAATGTTGAAAAGATTAATTCAAAGTGAAAAATGTGGTCTTTGTTTCAAGATAAAATTTAAGAGTATTAAGATAAAGTAGTAAAGATAAGATCTGTTATTTGTTAGAAGATAAAATTTTATCTGTTAAGATAAAGTTGTTATCTGTTAAGATTTAAACTTTTAAAATTTTTGATTTGTTTACTTAATCTTTATCGAGATATTAGCTAGGTTTATTATTTCCTTGCTTATATATTTAGGCTTTCAACGTCAATGTATGTAAAGTGCACCTATCAATAAATTGCCTCTTGCATTATCTCTTTTCTATTATACTTTATTTTAGTTAGTTTTTTATTCTAAAATCCAACAGCTACCATCTCCTCAATGGAAAATACAAAGGATTTGTCAACTATTACTTTGGCAGAATTACTAAGCGCTTTGTAGGCACAAGAGTAGAGGAGGCTTATGAGGCAAGATATATACATGAAAGGTGCTTTTCAAGCCAAGTCACGGCAAAACAATGGTAGCAAGGTCAAAAACAAGAAGCAAAACTACAAGCTTAGTACTATGAGTAGCACTAGAAAAACAAACAACAATAATAAAGCTGACATGTTTCGACCTTGTTCCTATTGCAAAAGACAAATCATTGACAAAATAAGTGGAAACCATATACAAGATGTCACAAATGTGGGCAACTAGGACATGTGGAGAAGATATGTAAGTCTCATCAACACTAAGGAGAAGCCAAAACTGTTGAGGATCAATTTTAGGAGGAGCAATTAGTTACAACATCATGTCATTCCACCAACACATGCAACGAAAGTTGGCTCCTTGGCAATAATTGTACAAACCATATGACTCATGATCATGAGATTTTCAAAGAGCTTGACAAGACTGCTATTTCTAAAGTCAGAATTGGAAATGGAGCATATCTAGAAGTTGATGGAAAAGGAACGGTAAAAATCTAAAGTCAAACAGGTTTGAAATTAATTTCAAATGTGTTATATGTTCCTAAAGTTAATCAGAACCTTCTAAGTGTTTGCCAGTTGCTGGAAAGAGGCTATAAAGTATTGTTTGAAGACAAATTATGCATAATCAGAGATGCAGAAGACAAGGAAGTATTCAAAGTTAAAATGCAATGTAAGAGTTTTTCCTTGGACTTCATGGAAGATTCATAAAGAGGAATCAAGTGTTATTTTATGGCATAAAATATTTGGGCACTTCCACTATAGTGCTCTATTATATATGAAGGAAAATAGTTTGGTGGAGGGCTTGCCTGAACTTAAGAAGGAGCTTCCTACATGTGTTGCCTGTCAATATGGGAAGAAAACTAGGCTTCCTTTACCCTAAAATAAATCATGGAGAGTTGCAAAAAATTACAACTAATTCATATCAAAGTTGGTAGACCTTAAAAAACACCATCTCTAAATGGTAGTAAGTTCTATATTGCTTTCATTGATGAGCACACAAGAATGTGTTAACTTTATTTTATAAAGCATAAATATGAAGTTGTTGATATCTTTTGGAAGTTTAAAGCTTGGGTGGAAACTCAAAGTGAGTGTGAGATACAGGTGATCAAATATGATAATCGAACTTAATTTACTTTAGGAAAGTTGAACAAATTTTGTGAAATTGTAGGCATTGAACACCAGCTAACTGCACCTTACACTCCCTAACAAAATAGGTTTAATGAGAAGGAAAAACATAACCATTATGGAGATGACAAGGTGCTTGTTGTATGAAAAAGGATTGCCTAAGAAGTTTTGGGCCGAGGCCACAAGTACAGTAGTTTTTTTGCTTAACAGATTACCAATGAAAGCTTTCTAGAAAAAGACTCCATTTGAAGCTTTGTATGGCTACAAACCAAAGTTGTTTAATATGAAAACTTTTGGTTGTGTTTGTTTCTCTTACATTACTTAGGTTAAGAGAGACAAACTTGATAAAAAGATAAAAATAAGAGTCTTTGCAGTTTACAACTCTATTTTAAAAGCCTACAGGATTTATTTACCACAAATTAACAAGAAGGTTACCAATAGAGGTGTCGAATTCTATGAATCAGATAGCAAGAGTTGGGAAAATGATAGAGAGGCCAAAGCTCAAAATCCAGATGAAGATGATAGAGTAGATGATGTTCCTGTCAGAGGCACCAGATCACTTGCTGATATTTATGAGAGGTGCAATGTCTCTATATTAGAATCTGCAAGATATAAAGAAGTTGTAGCAGATAAAAGATGGGTGACTGCAATGAAGGAGGCGCTTAAGATGATTGAAAACAAATCAAACATGGGTATTGGTAAATAGACCTAATCACAAGAAAACTATAGGAGTCAAATGGGTGTAAAGGTCCAAGCTTAAGCTTGATGGTTCTACAAACAATTACAAGGTGAGGCTTGTTGTTAAGGGGTACACACAGATATTTGGAGTGGATTTTTCTCACACATTTCCTTTAGTAGTGAGGCTAGATACTATAAGATTACTGTTGTCTCTTGCTGCACAAAAGGGCTAGATCATATACCAAATGGATGTTAAGTTAACTTTTTTAAATGGACACTTGGAACAAGGGATCTCTGTCAAACAATCAGAAGGATTTGTTATCCAAGGATAAGAGGGCAAGGTCTATCTGTTAAGAAAAGCTTTATGCAGACTAAAATAGGCCCCAAGGGTCTGGTATAGCAGAATTGATGTTTACTTGTTAAACTTAGCTTTTGAGAAAAGTCTACATGAATTTAGTTTGTATGTTAAGAAGGTTGATGATGATTTACTGGTGGTATCTCTATATGTGGAGGATTTACTTGTTATAGGAAGTAAAGAGGGGTTGATGAGTAAGTTTAAAGAAAGTATGAAAAACATATTCGAAATGACAGACCTTAGAAAGATGTCATTCTTTCTTAGTATGCAATTGCAATAAAAATAGCATAAAAATTTTGTACAACAACAGAAGTATGCTAAAGAAATGCTCAAAATATTCTTAATGGAGGAGTGCAAGCCAACTATAACTCCAATGAATCAAAAAGAGCAATTCTGCTAAGAAGATGAAGTTGAGAAAGTTGATGAAATGTTATACATAAGTCTAATAGGTTGTCTGATGTATCTAACTACAACCAGGCCAGATATTATGCAAGTTATAAGTCTCTTATCAAGATTCATACATTGTGCTAGTGAAATTCATTTATAAATAGCAAAAAGGATTGTTAGATACATCAAGGGCATAGTTGACTATGGCTTAAAGTTCTATCAAGTTAAGGATTTTAGCTTTAGAGCTTATTCTGATAGTGATTGGGTTAGGTGCGTTGATGACATGAGAAGCACTTCTGGTTACTATTTTAGTTTTGGTTCAGTTGTTTTTTCTTGGACTTCTAAGAGGAAAGAAGTTATAACTTAGTCCACCATTGAGGCAAAATATGTGGCTGCCACTGTTGCAGTAAATTAGGCCTTGTGGATCAGAAAAATCATGACTGACTTGGAAATGAAACATGAACAAGGCATAATTTTTTTTGTGTGGATAATCAGGTTACAATTTTGATTGCGAACAATCCAGTGTTTCAAGTCAAGAGTAAGCTCGATTTTCTAAGGGAGGTATAAAAGGAAGGAGAAGTGTTTCTAGTTCAGTGTAGAACTAAAGACCAAACTGTTGATATATTGACCAAAGCTTTGTTGAAGTCTCTTTTTGAAGATCTAAGGTTAAAGCTTGGAGTTTAAAGTCCCAAAGCTAAGGAGGAGTGTTAAGCATGTGACTTTGAAGTTATCAAACTAGCTATTACTAAAGTTAGAAATAACCTAAGAAGTTGAGATTTTCTAAGTTAGTGCTTAGCTGATTTTTAGCAAAGTTGTTGCTTGATTTTAGCAAGTTGTTGCAGATTTTTTTCTTTGACAATTAAGACTTGTACATTTATAAATTAAGTCAATTAATGGTCAATAAAATATGCAAGTTCCAACCCTTCTTATGTCTACTCTTTGTTTATATTCTAAAACCAACAAAGGAAAAAAAGACTTTAAGTGTCTTAGTAGACGAGAGTATCCTTTGTTAGCTCAAGGTTTAATATTAATGGTTTTGATGATAACATTATAATATTTCAAATTTCAAATTTGGATAATTTCCTTTTATTCGAAAAGATAACTATATAATTTTTTAATATAGATATAAAATCTAGTTATATGTGATAGGATAAATATTTCCTTTCTTGCAGGAAACTTCTTAACAAACTTACTTGATTTATTATAAATGATTCCACAATATCTAAAAGGATCTTGCTAATCACATAATTCGACAATCAGCTCTGTGATATAGTCAATTTTTTAAACATCTGGATACTGAAAGATTCTATCAAAGATGATATCGAAGATTATTTAGATTCAAAGTCGATCCAGTTGGCTAAGGATATAAGTGAAGCAACAACTAGTTTAAGAAAATGTGTATTTAAGGAATAGCCATTGTATTTATAAATAGGCCAGATATTTTAAATACATCAACAGTATCAATACTCTCAAAATTCATATCTTTATCAAATTCTTTATGCCTTAGAAAGTGAAAATACTCTTTGAGAGAGATTGTTAGTCTTTGAAGCTTATATTGAGAAAATTACATTTTCATTTGCTGACAGCTTGTTGAGGCTAGCTAAATACTACTAGTGTGGAAGGTTGAAGAACCTTGAAAAATATGTACTTGTGAGCTTGAAGAGGTTCGTCAAATTACTACTTGAGATTTTAGTTAAACACTCAAGTAGGATACTTAAGGACTAAACGTAGGCTTGGATTATAAGTTGAACCATTATAAATTGACTGTGTCATTTCTTCTCTCTCCTTAACCTTTAATTTTTTGCGATTATAGTTATTGTTGGTTTCAACTTACAAAAGGATCTTTTCATTTTGATTTATAAGAGGCTTCTTTTACTTTCAATTTTAACAGGCTCCTTCTATTTGAAATCTAATAGGATCCCATTAATTGATGGTAACTTTAAAAAATTTTCAAATTGCTCAATTCACCCCCTTAGCTTTATCATTTGATATCAAAGCGAGGTTTAACATTTATTGTGTTTTATAGCACATGATAGATCATGGCAAACAATTTGAGAAGTCTTGAAGGACAATCCATCTCAAAGCCTCCTTATTTCAATGGAAACAACTATTCCTACTGGAAAGAGAGAATGAACATTTATCTTCGATATGTAGTTATCGAAGTTTGGCAAATTGTCAAAGTTGGAGCTACACTTCCCGCTGCTGATGACTTAGAAGTATGGATTGATGTTGATAGAAGAAATGCACAACTAAATGCTAAAACAAAACATCATCTGATCTGCAGACTATCTCTAGAAGAGTATGGAAAGATATCCAACTGCTCTATAATAAAGGAAATGTGGGACAAACTTCAAGTTATCTTTGAAGGAATGAATGAGGTAAAGAAATATAGAATAAGTCTTTTAATGCATCAATAAGAAACCATGGATGAATTCTTTAGACATTTCAACAACATCATCACGACCTCAAAGCACTTGGGAAAGATATATCCCAGTGATGAGCTCTTAAAAAAGATTCTAAAGTCAACTTCAAAGGAATGGAGACCCAAGGTGACATCTCTAGAAATTGCAAAAGATCTAGACACCATTTCACTTGACTGGTTAAGAGAAAATTTGATGATCCATGAAATCGAGCTTAGGCGAGATGAAGGATCCTCCTATAGAAGAGGAATGACATTAAAAGCAGCTGATGAATCAAATCCATCACATGGTGATGAAAGTGACACTGAGTTACAGATAGATGGAGATGATGAATTCAGTTTCATGGTTAGAAAATATGCACACTTCTATAAAAAGAAGTTAATAAAGAAAAAAGAAAGAAGGAAACCAGAAAGCTATACACAACATTTTCTTATCAAAAGGCAGTAGCAGTAGTAGCAATACACAAAATAATCAAATCATATGTTACCACTGCAAGAAGCCTAAGCACAACAAACTAGAATGTCCTCTTCTTTAAAAGGATAAAATAGAGTACAAAAAACCTAAAAACAAGTCATAACTATAGCTTGGTTTGATGAGGATTTTGAAAACTTTGAAGAAGAAGAAGAGCTTAAAGAAGTCAACAACTTTTGTCTTATGGTTGAATCAGGAGATGATGAGGTATATTATTCTGACTCTGATATTGAAGTTGATGAATTAAGAAATGTATATCATGAATTGTATGATCAGTATAAAAAATTAACAGTGTAGTACTTCAAAGAGGTTGAGAAGTCTAAAAAAACTTATGCTTCCTTGAAGAATAATATTAATTCATTAGAGTCAATAAATAAGAATCAATTTTCCAAAAATATGTCTCTTAAAAATGATAATAAGCAAAAAGTCTCTAGAAAAGATTTTTTTGAAGAAAAGGTAAGTCAATTAGAGAATGCATTGCTTGAGAACGATTATGAAGTAAGACAGTTAGAAGAATAAGTTGCTATTTTAGATCTTGAAAAAGAGAAATTTGCTATAAAGATCATATCTTTAGAAAATGATTTTGCTAATTTTGTTGATAGAAGGAATAATCTTGATGCATTACTTGGTCATGGTAAAGGTGTTTTTGATAAGGCTGGAATAGGTTATAATGAAAATAATAATATTAGGCTATATAATAATTTCTTTGTTAAATCTAGCAGTAGCTATAGTCAAAATAGTAGGGACCTGATAAATGGCAGAAATTAAAGAAACTATCATTCATCTGTTTTATGCTTCTACTGTGGTAGACATGGTTATATTAGTCATTCTTGTAACTTTCGTAGAATGAAAAAATTATCTCAAATGTATGTTTGGAGACCAAAAGGTCAAACTACTAACCTCAAAGGACCCAGAAAAAATTGGGTACCTAAAATGGGATCATGCATTCTACAGATATGCTTCAAAACAGAGACAACAGAAAATCAATGGATAGTTGATAATGGTTGTTTGAGATACATGATAGGTAAAATATCACATTTCAACGATATTGAAATGAAAGAAGGAGCTAATGTTCTCTTTGCTAACAAAATCAAAGTAAAGGTCACCAGAATTGGTAAAATTGATGATTCTAATTATGCTTTTTTTGATAATGTTCTTTATGTTAATGGATTGAAACATAATTTGTTAAGTGTAAATCAGTTATGTGACCAAGGCTATAGAGTCACTTTCTATGCATCTCATTGTGAAATAATTGATAATCATAATGATAATATTGCATTTTTTGGCCCTGGAAATCAGAATATAAATTGTGCTCAATTAGAAGACATGTCTTCACAAAATGTTAAGTGTTTTGTTTCACTAGAAAAGGATTAATTTATTTGACATAGATTATTTGGACATGCTAGCATGAGCATTTTATCAAAATTGTCTAAAAATGAGTTAGTAAGAGGATTATCGTTTTTGAAGTTTGAGAGTAATCAGGTTTGTGAAGCTTGTTCAAAAGGAAAACAATTAGAAATAGCTTTCCTCCTAAAAATATTGTTTTTACTAACCAATTGCTTGAACTTGTACATATGGATTTATTTGGTCCTATTAGGACTCAAAGTTTTGGTGGTAAATATTATGGTTTTGTTATAGTAGATGACTTTTCTAGATTTATGTGGGTTTATTTCCTATCAAATAAGGATGATATTTTAAAGTTTTTGAGATTTTTATAGAAAAATTCATATTAAAAAAGGGTATTGCATTACTTCAATTCGAAGTGATCATGAAGGAGAATATGATAATAGAAAATTTGAAAATTTATGTGATGATAATGGTATAACTCATAATTTTTTATGACCAAGGACTCCTCAATAGAATGGAGTTGTTAAGAGAAAGAACATAACTCCTGTTGATATGACTAGGACAATGCTGTGTGAAAGTGGTCTACCTTATGATTATTGGGCAAAAGTTGTATCTACTACTTGTTACATACTTAATAGATGCCTTATAAGATATATTCTCAAAAAGACCCCTTATGAGTTACGGAGAGGAAGAAAATCGAGTGTTGCATACTTTCGAGCTTTCGGTTGCAAGTGATTTGTGTTAAATAATGGTAAGGACAACCTTCAAAATTTTGATGCGAGATCAGATGAAGCAATTTTTCTGGGTTATAGCATTACTAGCAAAGAATTTAGACAAAAGAACAAAGAGGATAAAAAGAATCAATACATGTGGTATTTGATGACACCACCCTGACAATAGCTGTTGACTCAGATGATGAAGAACATTCATTGATTCCTAAAAATACATCGCAAACTAAAACTACACCTATGGTACCTTCAGAATCACAAGATCAAAAAGGTCCTTCTAAAGTTAGGACAGAGCAGGCTCTTTCTCTAACTACATCCCAATAAGAGCCTATGTAACAAAGGTCACCAAAGATTTATAACAGAAAAACACCAAGAGAATGGAGAGGTCTTGATACACTTCAATATATTCTAGGAGACCCTTCTAAAAGTTCAAGAACCAAATCATCCTTCAAAACCAATTATGTTGCCTTCGTTTCACAATTAGAATCAAAGATTGTTGAAGAGACTCTTGCTAATAAAAATGGGGGTTCATCTATGAAAGGCATACTGAATCAGTTTGACAAGAACAAAGTTTAGAATATAGTACCTCGTCCACAAAACAAGTCAGTTATTAGAACTCATTGGGTATTTCAAAACAAACTTGAAAAAAATGGTAAGGTGGTAAGAAACAAAGCTAAACTTGTAGCTCAAGGTTGTAATCAATAGGAAGGTATTGATTTTGATGAGACTTATACACCTGTTGCTAGATTAGAATCGATTAGAATTTTACTTATTTTTACATGCCATAGAAAATTTAAATTATTCCAAATAGATGTCAAAAGTTCTTTTTAAAATGGATATACTAACGAAGAAGTGTTTGTTAAGTAACCTCCAAGTTTTGAGAATGAATATCATCCAGATTATGTTATGAAGTTAACTAAAGCTCTATATGGTCTAAAGTAGGCTCCTCAAGCATGATATGAGAGGTTAGGTAACTTTTTGCTTGAAAATAACTTTGAAAGAGGAAAAATAGATAAAAACCTTATTTATTAGGATAAAGGAGAATTATTTACTAATAGTACAAATATATGTTGATGAAATAATATTTGGTGCTACTAATCCATCTTTCTATGAAGAATTCTCAGCTTTAATGTAGGGGGAGTTTGAAATGAGTATGATAGGAGAATTATCTTTCTTTCTCATATTACAAATCAAGTAAACAGAAAAAGGAATCTTCATTAGTCAAGAAAAATATATAAAGGAACTCATTAAGAAATATCATTTTGAGAATGCCAAACCGATGGGGAATCCAATGTATACTAGAACTAAACTTGATAAGGATAAAGCAGGCAAGGCTACGGATGAGACAAAGTATAGAGGGATGATTGGATCACTTCTATATCTTACAAGATCAAGACCAGATATTATGTTTAGTATGTGTATTTGTGCATGTTTTCAATCAAATATAAAAGAAAGCCACCTTCAAGTAGTCGAGAGGATCTTTCACTATCTTCTCAGAACTACGGATTTCGAATTATGGTATCCAAAAACTGATTCATTTAACATAGTTGGCTATTGTGATGCGGATTATGCAAGTGATAAAGTTGATAGGAAAAGCACAAGTAGTCACTGTCAATTCCTTGGAGGATGTCTAGTTTCTTGGTCTTATAAGAAACAAAATTGCATAACGATTTCAACAATTGAAGCAAAATATATAGTAACAGCCAGCTACTGTGCTCAAAACTTATGGATGAAACATTTCTCTAAACTTTGATCATATCCCTATATTATGTGACGATATAAGTGTAATCAATCTTTTTAAAAATCTTATGCATCATTCTAGGACTAAGCATAGAGGAGTCAAACATCACTTTCTTAGAGATTATGCTTTAGAAGGAACAATTGAACTTTTGCATGTGAATATTGAAAATCAAGTAGCTGATATCTTTACTAAGCCATTTTCTGAAGATAGATCTTGTTTGTAAAGAAAAGAGCTTGGCGATTATCTTATATTTAACTCTAAATGAAGATGCTATGCTACTTTCTTTTGTAGATGTTAATAAGCTCCTTCTAATTTGCTCTTTAGCAGGCTCCTCTTATTTTAGAAGGTTCCTCTTAGTTTAATAGGCTAGAGTAAACATGTCTTATGTAACACCCCACTCCCGCATGACCCGAACCCGACATCGATGGTGATATCCGAGTTCATGCCCCACGAGGGTGGCGTGCTACATCACTTAGTCAAAAACTCAGTATAATTTTTTTTTCTTAAACTAGAATTTTGATTTGCACATTCCAAAAACAAATCACATTACACTATGATCAATCTCTTTTGCAAACCTTTTTCCAATCGGTAAGTTATACACACCAAATATATTCAAATACACTAAATACAAT
>JANIJH010031043.1:0-11122 GCA_024520975.1 Erythroxylum areolatum | reverse complement strand
GTACGAATTTCATCGTACCGGTTCCGGAAACCGGCCGGAACGGAACGTTCCGGCCGGTACGGAACGGAATCCGTCCCTTTGGGTCAATGGGATTGTGTAATTCCTTAATTCCTGCAAGATATTTATTCTACTATAATGTTCATTTTACAAGTTATTGCATCTTGAGACCAATGTTTCTTTTCAGAAACTCTTCTTGTAGGATTAGTTCTGGATACTCTGTCACGATTGCAGGAACGGGATTTTCTGTTTTTTGTATTAAAATGCCAAATGCTGATGATTCATAAACATAAAAATGCAAACAGAATTGACTTTGTGTGGCCTATGCATCCTTGTATATCTGAGAATCCCAATGAGAGAGTTTCAGGGACATGACATTACAGAAGACGGAATGCTACCAAAGAAGTTCGTCTTAGGCGGTGATAACGCCATACCCCTCTTTCCAGAAAATAAACTTGCAATCATAGTTGGAATACTATATTAAGCGACGATATATCGCCAGCCATTAAGGCTCAAACGACCTGATTGATCGCTGCCATACCGAGTTACTTTTGAGGTTAAGATCTGCACAAAAATACCACTGTATCGCAACCAATTCTCATACTTTCAATTTCTTAAATACTTCAGAGGCGTCCTTTTATGATTTATCAACTACCTTCATAAATTTTTGGGATAGACATCAGATTAACAGCAGTGGAGTGAAAAACCAAAAATAGAAACAGCATGAAATTTAAAATGTCTCATGCACACTTCACAAAATATAGTCAATAATTCACATTGAAAAAAGTCAAACCGAAAAAACAAAACGGATATAGAGATACTACAACAACAACATTTCAATAGAAGTCTCGCTAATACGTAAAATTTAGGAAGGTTTAGAAGTACATAGTCTTATTCTTACCTGATAGAGGATATTTTTGATAAATTAACATGAAAAATAAAATAAAATAAAAAGATACAAATGATAAAGTAGTAATAATTAAAAATAAAAATAAAAATAGACATAAAGATAATAATAACAATAAAATAAATATTTCTCAAAAAACAATAAAATAAATAACTAAGTACAAGTAAAAATATCATCCAAAGGTTATTAACTCTCATTTCAACATTTTTATTAAGCCCCATTTAATGGTTCTTACAGAGAAATGTAAGAGACTTTCGGCGTACCTCTCTCCGTGACTTTCGGCTTCCATGTTTAAAAAGTTAACATTTGTGTTTATATATTCTTTTAAAATATTTAGGTGTATTTCTTTCACTCAAAAATTTTTATTTCAATCTATAAATTTAAAATATTTAACTAAAAAATTAGCAGTAAAAGAATTTAACGGTTATGACTTCAAAGTCTCAATGATAATTTAAAGATAAAATACCTAATTTTTATATATTTTTAACTTATTAAATATTTAAATATTTTAATGATCATTCATTGCAACGCTTGTAGTTTATCCGCTTGTAGCTTTTTTTCTTTTATTATTATAAATCCCTAAATTTATTGTATTCTAAAAAAATATTATTTATTTGTATATTATTATTTAAGTGTTATAAATTTTATTCTTTTATTTTATGTATATTTATTAAAACTAACATAATATTAAATTTACTTAAAATTTTAATAAAATCTAATAAAAATTATTTGACAATTAAATAATATGGTAAATAGTGATGAGATATACTACATTTATCATTATGTTAATTCCCACAAAAGAATTTTTTTATTACTTAATGTCACAAGAAAGGTTGAATAGTTTAGTTATTTTATATATTAAGAAGAACATGTTGAACGATATTGATCTTGATAATATTATTAATGATTTTGTATTAAGAAATACATAGAGAAATTGTTTTTCATAAATCAAGATTATCTATATATTTGTTAGTGCAATTCTCTCAATGTTTTGCAATATAATATTATTGTTCAATTGCTACTATTGCTATTTTGGTGTTACTGTTACTATTTTAATGATTTTATTATTACCGACATTTGCAAGATATTATTTGTTAATGTTATGATCATTTAATATTTTGTTGAATATTTAGACTTATAAATTAAGTCATTTATGTATGGATATTAAAATTTAATAATAAAAATATACTTTTAAAGTTTAAATATTTGTATATTGTTGTTATTAAGGTTTTTTTTTACTTCGTCCAAGACTTATAAAACGTTAGGAACGACCCTGATTAAAGTTTTCTATTGAGGGTTGCATTTTCGGTAAGTTCTAACAGAGCCATATCATTATTGATCACCTCCTCCCACTTCTTCTTAGGTCTTCATTTTTTCTTTTACAATCCCTAAGTACAATCTTCTCACATCTTCTTACTGAAATGTCAACTTGTCTCCTTTTAATATGTCTGAATCACCTAAGCCTTGTTTCTCTTAATTTTTTGTTAATATTAGTCACCTTTAATTTGTCTCTTAATAATACATTCCTAACCTTATTTCTTATAATAAGGTTGCACATTTAACAGAACATTCTCATTTTCGCCCACCATTAACTTATGATTATGTATTGTTTGATGGGCTAACACTCTGCACTGTAGAGCATAACCGACCTAATCGCCAAATGATAGAATTTACCTTTGAGATTCAGTTGCATCTTCTCACCCTAATCTGATACGGTGAATAATGTCCTAATTTATCTCTCCATTGTTTTGAATGATAAATCTGATATGGGCAAACGTAATGTAGCAATAGTAAGGTGTAAATACTGATGTAAAAGCAGAAAGGAAGAGAGGAATAGAAGAATTGTATAAAGAATGTTTCGAGAAAGTGGACACCGGCAGATTTCAAAAGTCTGCCTTGCTCAATAATGTCATCATTCAATTACAATATTCCTCTTACTGTCTTCTTCCCTCACTGTCTATATATAAGCTAATTTTTATAATAAACGTATAACAAAATGCCATGCTGGCCGATGTGTCCTATAACAGAATTTGGCAGATAACCAACACGCACAACCTCTGTCCTCTGTTTCTGCGTAACCACCTTCCACCGCAACACTCATGTCCTTTATTCCCGACAAACTCAGATGCTGCTATTCCCTACTAGACCCAGCTCTAGGAAAGCCTCTTGCCTTCTTCCTTTGATACACAACTGGATTGTTGGTTTGCTATGCTGCCCATCAATACCCCTGCCAACAAGATTCACCTTGTCCTCAAGGTGAAATGTGGGAAAGACATCTTTGATCAACTGAAATGGCTCCCAAGTTGCTTCAAAAGAGGGAAGATGTTTCTACTTCACCAAGAGCTCAAGGCTAGGGCCGCTACCGCGAGTGGCCAAAATTGTTTCTGGTTCAACCTCCCAATCCAATGCTGGAGATAATACTGGAGGAAGAGGCTGAACGTGATCGGTGTTGCCTACAGCCTTTTTCAGCTATGATATATGGAAAACTGGGTGGATACCCGCTGATGGAGGAAGTTGAAGTTCATAGGCCACAGCTCCAATACGTTTCAATACTGGAAAAGGACCGAAATATCCGGGCGCTAGCTTCTCATTTGGCCTTGAAGCCAAAGAACTTTGACGATAGGGGCGAAGCTTTAAGTATACCAAATCACCGACATCAAAGTGTACATCGCGACGGTGCTTATCCGCAGCCTGCTTCATCCGGTTCTGGGCCATTACCAACTGCTCATTTAACTCATTAAGCATCAAGTCACAGTTCACTAATTGCTCCTCAAGAGCTGAATTGGAAGTTGTGCTGAAACCATATCGAACCAAGGGGGGAGGGTCCCGACCATAAACAAGCTTGAAGGGTGTTGTCTTGGTGGAAGTATGGAAAGAAGTATTGTATGAATACTCAGCCCAAGTGATCCATTTAGCCCACTGTTGTGGTAGTTGGCTTGCAAAGCAACGCAAATACGTCTCAAGACACCGGTTCACCACTTCACTTTGCCCGTCGGTTTGCGGGTGATAGGAGGTGCTTCTCTTAAGTTTGGTGTGCTGGAGACGGAACAACTCAGCCCAAAAATGACTCAAGAAGATTCTGTCCCGATCCGTAATGATGCTTCGAGGTAATCCATGGAGCTTAACAACCGTATTAATAAACTCCTCTGCCACTATTTTTGCAGTATAAGGATGTTTCAAAAGGGTGAAGTGTGCATACTTACTTAATTTATCCACAACCACCATAATGGAATTGAATCCGTGTGATTTTGGAAGACCGTCGATGAAGTCCATGCTTAGGTCTTCCCATATAGCCTGCGGAATGGGGAGTGGCTGTAAGAGGCCAGCTGGGGTCAACGTTTGATACTTATTTTGCTGACATATGGGACATTCTTCTACAAACTTTTTGATCGTAGCACGCATGCCATCCCAATATAATTCTCCTGAAACACGCTTGAAGGTGTGTAGAAAACCTCCATGTCCAGCAATAGGACTACTATGGAATTCTTGTAGTAACGCCGGGATTAAAGAAGAAGCCCTTGGGATCACTAACTTTCCTTTAAAAAATAATGTACCATGCTCAAGAGACCAACCCGGATGAGAAGAAGAATTATTCTCCAAAGATTGCTTGATAGCTTGTAACTCAGGATCAGTCTCAATTTCTCGAGACAACAAGGATAAATCCAACACAGAGGGGACTGAAATTGTCATCATCTCCACTGGATGAGGAAAGCGCGATAGAGCGTCTACGGCTTTGTTTTCCAGTCCGGGCCTATACTGCACTTCAAAATCAAAGCTCATGATTTTAGTTAACCACCGTTGATACTCCATTGCGACCATACGTTGTTCTAGCAAGTAGCGCAAGGCCTTTTGGTCGGTGCGAACAATAAAGTGACGTCCAAGTAGGTAATGACGCCATTTTTGTATAGCCATGACTACCGCCATTAACTCCCGTTCATATACTGATTTGTAACGTGCCCGACCTTGCAAAGCATGACTGAAAAAAGCCAAAGGTCGACCTTTTTGAGATAATACTGCTCCCAACCCAATGCTCGAAGCATCAATCTCCACAACAAATACCTCTGAAAAATTAGGGAGAGCCAGAATAGGAACTGATTTCATAGTTTTTTTAAGTTCTTCCATCGCCGCTGTTGCTTCACTATTCCTCTCAAAGAAATCTTTCTTGAGTAACTGGGTGAGTGGGGCAGCGATCATCCCGTAATGGTGAACAAAACGCCTATAGTAGCCGGTCAACCCCAAGAAACCCCTCAACTCCTTTGGATTAGTTGGAACAGGCCATTCATCCATCACTTTGATTTTGTTATAATCGGCAGCCACCCTTTTTTCCGAAACAATGTGGTCGAGATACTCCACTTCCGTTTGATAGAAGCAACATTTCTTGGCATTGGCAAACAATTTGTGGTCACGTAGCAAAGCCAACACCTCCTTCAAATGGCCTTCATGATCTGCAAGTGTGGCACTATAAACAAGAATATCGTCAAAAAACACCAATACATAGCACCGCAACAAAGGCTTAAATATATTATTCATCAAGGCTTGAAAGGTTGCCGGGGCATTGGTTAACCCGAACGGCATAACAAGGAATTCATAATGGCCTTCGTGGGTACGAAAAGCCGTCTTGTGTACATCCTCCGTTTTGACGCGAATTTGGTGATAACCAGTTTTGAGATCAAGTTTAGAAAATACCCACGCGCCATGAAGCTCATCTAAAAGCTCATCGATATTAGGAATGGGGAAGCGATTTGGAACTGTCGTGCGGTTGAGAGTGCGATAATCGACACAAAACCTCCAACTCCCGTCTTTCTTACGCACCAACAAAATCGGGCTTGCAAATGGACTCACGCTTGGCCGAATAATTCCAGCTGACAACATTTCAGCTACTAAAATATCAATTTCTGCTTTCTGGATATGTGGATAGCGATAAGGGCGGACATTTACTGGACCGCTACCTTCCTTCAATACTATAGTATGTTCGTTTCCCCTAATAGGAGGAAGACCCGTGGGAGTGACAAATACATCTGCAAACTCACTCAACAACGTCCTGGCAGCTGGGTTATCATGACCCTTCAACTCAGAATCCTCAACTGAAATATTCATTAATTCCATTATAATGCCCGATTTCTCTTGTTGTAACTCCTTAACCATAGTCTTCAAGGAAACCATGGCTTTGGTAAGGCTAGGATCCCCCTTAAGAGTTATGAGTTTTCCCTCAATCTCGAATGACATTGTCAGCATCTTCCAGTTGTCATGGGTCTCACCCAATGTAGACAACCACTTGAGTCCCAATATTAAATCAGTACTTCCCAATGGTAGAGGCAAAAAATCCTCCACTATAGTCAGTTCTTGGAGCTTCAGGACCACTCCTTTACACACCCCCATCCCCTTTAATTGCTTTCCAGAGCTGATGATGACCCCATAATTAGTTGTCTCCTGGATAGGGATCTGCAAAGATTCTACCAAAGTCGTAGAAATGAAATTATGCGTGGCACCGCAATCAATCAACACTACTACTTCTAATCCATGGACTTCACCCTTTAGCTTAAATGTCCTCGGTTTCGAGAGACCCACAACAGAATTCAATGATAATTCCACTTGATTCAATGCCTCCTCCTCTATCGCTTCTCCAATACCTTCACACGTATCATTCTCATCGCCTTCACTAACAAGCAAAACATTCAACTCCCGCTGTGGACAACGGTGGCCAAAATGCCACTTCTCGTCACATCTAAAACAAAGGCCCTGAGCTCTTTTTGATTGAGCCTCTTGGGGAGTAAGCTTTCGGAATTTTGGAGCCCCAGAAACAGCTAGGATTTTGGTTGTTTCAGTGGTGTGAGGTGTATATGGTGGTGGGTGTGATGAGACAGGGGTCGGGTTTTGAGTTTTGGAGGGTTGTGGTGCATGGTGTAAGGGGTTAAAAGGTTTAGTCCAGGTTATGGTTTTAGTGTCTGCTTTATATAGGTTAGTGGCTGAGTCTTTTTGGGCCTTAGGGCTGTAGGTAAAACCCAGAAGCTGATTTTTCCTCTCAATGCGACCTGCCGTTTCTATTGTCTCCTTCAGAGAATGTGGGTTTAAAACCAACAATTCAGCTCTGATTTTTTCTTGCAAGCCATTCACAAACACAGCCGCCATGACCCCTTCCTCCAATGCTCCTACAGATGCTGTCAAGTATTCAAACTGAGCCCGATATTCTGCCACTGTACCTACCTGTTTTACTGCAAAGAAACGACGCAAGAGAGTGCCATCTTGCAACCCCGCAAATCGCTGCAGCACTTGCGTTTTCAGCTCCTCCCATGAAGGGAAGATCCGAGTGCGCTCCTCAAAACGCAACCAAGCTTGTGCCTCCCCCTCAAAATAAACCCCCACCACCTCTAACTTATCTGCTTCCGTCAAACGATTAATGGCAAAGTATCATTCCGCCCGAAAAATCCAAGAATCGACCCCTTCTCCACTAAAAACCGGAAGCTCTAGCTTCCTGGGAAATTTGTCTCTCTCCAATACTTTCTTAACTATGGTAAGGGTGGTTGTTGGGTTGGTTTGCGTTGGCAGGGATTGTGGGTCTTGGGTATTTAAGGTGTTTTGGGTGTTGCTGTCAGTGGGTAGAGGAATGGGTTCTTTGTTTTTCTGGTGGGTGATGGGTAATTTTGATGAGCTAGATTCACCGAGATGGACTGATGGTGTAGTTTGTGATTGATTTTGGATTTGGGTTAGGATGAGTTGAACGTTGGTTTGTGTGTCAAGAAGGCTATTCTGATTTTCTTGAAGCTGGGATATGAGGAGTGTCATATTGGCACTCATTCCCTTGACGTCCTCCTCGAGTTGCTCAACACGAGTTTCCATCCGAGTCTTAGGGTGAGCAGCATCCATGTTATTTGATTCAGAAAACTTCGCAAGGGATCGTGGGCTCTGATACCAAATTGATATGGGCAAACGTAATGTAGCAGTAGTAAGGTGTAAATACTGATGTAAAAGCAGAAAGGAAGAGAGGAATAGAAGAATTGTATAAAGAATGTTTCGAGAAAGTGGACACCGGCAGATTTCAAAAGTCTGCCTTGCTCAATAATGTCATCATTCAATTACAATATTCCTCTTACTGTCTTCTTCCCTCACTGTCTATATATAAGCTAATTTGTATAATAAACGTATAACAAAATGCCATGCTGGCCGATGTATCCTATAACAGAATATGGCAGATAACCAACACGCACAACCTCTGTCCTCTGTTTCTACGTAACCACCTTCCACCGCAACACTCATGTCCTTTATTCCCGATAAACTCAGATGCTGCTATTCCCTACTGGACCCAGCTATAGGAAAGTCTCTTGCCTTCTTCCTTTGATACACAACTGGATTGTTGATTTGCTATGCTGCCCATCAAAATCCTAGATGCTTGAAAAGTTACATAGCATAACTTATGAACCAATCTTTACCTCCATATTAGAAGCCACTCTATGGTCCGAAAAGTCATATTCTAAGTACTTAATCTTAGCCATATTCAATTTAAAACCTTCGATTTTAACGTATCCTTCTAAAGTTTTAGCTTGACATTAAAAACCTTTTTTCTTTCATCCACTGAAATAATATCATCAGACAATATAGATAAAAGTAAGAAAATAAATAAATAAATAAAACAAACAAGTAATTAAAAAATATTAAATAAATAAATAAATAAAATAACTAAAAGAACAAGTACTACAAACAAAAGTAGCAAGTACTACAAACAAAAGTTTTTATGTTAATTAAAGGAAAAGAACGAAAGCCAATAATTATGGAAGTTATATATAATTACATCCCAAAATGCTAGGAAAAATATTTAATTCATACAAAAATTATACAAATAGTTAGTGATTATTATGTTTAGTCCAACCAAATAATTATTGGCAGGTGTTCAGACACCGATTGATATAATTCTCACAATCAAATTAACTGTTAATAAATTGTCATAATAATTGCACTACATGAATCCACTTTAGAACTAAAATCATGATCCAACAATCATGATCCTTCCAAAATCTATGTATTGCACTATCACTTAAATAAATAAAGTTGTGCAGAAGTTCTAGAACCAAATGTTTGATGTTTTCACTGAGTTGTGCTAGTCCTTAGAAGAACATATTCCCAACATATTTAAATATTGTCGATCAACAAGTAACAAGGATTCATCTTACTGGTAAATTCATTTGAATGCAAAGAGGAGCTCATGAACCTTCTTCATCAAAAGAAGTTGGCATCCTCATCAGGAAATTTTCAAGATAAGCTTTAATCTCAATTTTGAATCGTAAAAGAATGTATCTTTCTCTCTATGTTGCATATGTTGCATCTTTCCTTTTCATTGTATGAGAAATTTTGTATAACAATTTTACTTGTGTTGTTTCTAACAATCAATGATCAAGGATTATGGTTATGTCCTTATGCAATTGTTTTTACACCATTGGAGGAACACATCTAGGATTATTCCTCTTTAGTTCTTCCTTATTTTCATAAAACATGCACAAAAAGCTATTAAGATGAATCTTTAATTTTCCAACAATTTTAGGTGGTAAGCAATATTACCAATTTTTTAATAACTTTGAAGAGGCCATCATACTTAGGAATATGTCCCTTATAACATTTTCTAATAATTTTCTTTCATATTTGCAGTGTAAGTTTCAACAACGCTCTTTCTCCAATAGTGAAATTTAATGATCATCGATGTTAGCTAACATACTTCTTCATCCAATGCGTAACCTTTCAAAGGTTATCTTTTGCCTCCTTCAACAATTTTTGCTTATCCCTTGCAAAGTTATAAGTATTAGGATACTTACATCCTATATGTTGTTTTGTAACCTCCAATAGAGTCAAGGATTACTTGCCCGCACGGGTAGCCCAGTTAGTCATTAGGAAGGAAAGTGAGTCCAAGAGATTACTGGCTTACAACCAATTCAAGTAGACTTTTCTCTATGGTGGAAGATCTTTGTTGATTAAATACAAATAGGACATTATCCAACAATTCTAACTAATTTCATTGGCTAGGACTAATACCTTATATAGTCCCCCATCAAAGCATTAATCTTTTTAGTTTGTCCATTTTTTGGTGATTAAAAATAAAGAATTTTAGTTTGACCGCCATCACATTAAACAATAAAGTCCAAAATCCCCCTGTATAACATGTTCGTTCATAAAGTTGTTATATTCCACAATATCATTTAGATACACCTTCAAAAATTCATGCAAAAACTCTCACATCACGTCATTGATTATATTATAAAATTTGATAAGAGCATAGGTCAAGTTGAAAGGCATTACGTAAAATTTATAGGCACCATACATAGTAATATGTAGTTTATAGCTCATCTCCATCTACAATCTTAATTTGCTAATAACTTGAACAAAGTTCCAATTTTGAAAACATTAACGTATTTCTTGATCTATCCATCAAATCATAATACTTGTGGAATATGGTATTAGTTTTTTTATGGTTGCTTTATTTAATGCTCAATAATGAAATCACATCCGTAATGTATCGTCTAGCTTCTTTAAAAGAGATCATGAGAATTATGAGGAGCTTTTGAGAGAAACACATGCCTTACTTCTGTCAATTCTCCTAGTTGTTTTCACAAAACCTTTAATATAGATTCAATCATATTAGATGCAATATTTTTCAGATAGATAAGTTTTTTTATATCCATAAAGAATATGTATTTTTTTAATAAACTTCTTTATATTTTATAAAATATTTAAAAAATCTATAAAATATAAAATAAAGATATTTTGAACGGTTTGAATAAAAAGCATTTATACTTATTTTATATTATAATAACTCTTTTTGTTATAAATTTTACTTGTTTCATTTATGAATTATGCCAAATATATGGCTTAATGGCTAAATCAATAGTAGCCAACATACTCCCTAAATCCATTTTTATCTTAAAAGAAATTTCTCCAACTAGATGAATTCTAACACAAAAGATGAATTCCAGATAAAGAGAGAGGAGTGAGATCAGGGATATGAGTTTCGTACCGTACCGGCTGGTATCGGCTAAAAAACGGTACGAAATAGGTGAACGTCGGTACCGGGCTTGGATACCGGTCGGTACCGGAGTTTACCGGACGGTATTGGCCGGAACCATCAGTTCCTGCCAATACCGCAAAGTCCAGAAATTGCAAGGACTACCTTGCAATTTCTGGAAGTTATTAACCTAAAACGACCCCCCCCCCCTTCTGAATTCTTCTTCGATCTCT
>JANIJH010031033.1:0-11122 GCA_024520975.1 Erythroxylum areolatum | reverse complement strand
CATCGTGAATGACCAAGGCAAAGTTGATTTTTTTTATAATAACACCTATACATGGTGGCATGTTAGGCAAGTGACAAGTGTCACTTGCCACATTTCACACTCTTAAAACCTTTCCAATAAAAATTCAATTTCTACTCCAATTTTGTCCTAAAATTCTAATGGCTCAAAATAATAAATCCTAAAATCATGTATCTAATCTTTCAGTGCCATTGGACAGTCATTTTCAGTACCGATAACCAATCAGTCAGCCACTTGACAATTTTTTCGGTCTAGAAATTTTCCTCGAAATTTTCCAAAACAATTTCTAAAATTCACAAAAAATTCAAAACTCACAAAGACCTATTCCAATTAAATTTCGAGCACAAAAATCATATTTTTTCACAATAAGCACATTAGAGACTGGGAGTTTTATCCTTAAGTTTCATACCAAGGGCATGAGCTTCTCAAATGCACTGGCAAAGGTAATCTTATTATGTCTTATATCTACTTCAGTTGTCGAGTAATATTCGACAAGAGTTTACTGATGAGACTTCGGTTTGTAGGTGATCTACACTAAAAAAACTATTTTTATTTATATTAACAGGATAGGACAGTGGGGTTTCCTAGTCACAATATTCAGCAAGCAAACCTTCACGCCCTCAACATTCTTTATCTAACTACAATGTGAACAATGTAATCTTTCTTGTAAGTAATGTTAGAAAATTTTCCATTTGGGGACAACAATAAATTGCATTTTATTAGTTATAAATAACTTATCGATTAAGTTACGTGATTTGATCTGGATAAATATAATAAATTGACTCAATAAAACATCTAGATTAGTGGGCTGAAGTTCAGGAAGAAAATGAGCCATAATTAGTATGGATTGAGCCCATATTCGACCTATGATAGGAAAGTCTAATATTGAAGTTATATATATTGATAAGGTTAATGTCTCTTGTAGTTGCTTAATTCATTCGTGAACGTAAAGTTACTTTGACTTATTTAGAGATTCACGTTTTGAGAAAATTGTAAAAAGACATTAGTGACATTCTGGTGATCGACTTTCATGAAGGTCATAGAGAAAACAGATTTGTTTCGGCATCCAAAAGCTCGTTGAAAGTCATGGAACTAAAATTAGGTATTTTTCATGTTTTCGTCGTTCATTCTTTTTACATTCGATCTTGGATATATAATTGAGGCTCTATTATGCACTACACGTGGTATCAGATCAGTCATATGATCAAATGAACAAAATAGATGTTTTTCAGTTTTTCTCCACATGGAAATTAGAGGAAAACGATTTGTTTTTAAGTTTTTTCTAGTGTATGGTTGCTTGAATATGTGTTGAATTTGTTAACATTGAAAAACGAGGTTAAAACGAGATTCAAAGGTTGAAAATCTTACACAAAACTCATAAAAAATTTCCTACTTCAAATGAGGAGAGAGAAAATGTTGAGCTATAATACTGACGGATTGTAGACATGTTAACAGCTTGGGTGCAATCACATGTCGGGCGGTTGGTGCTTGATGCGCATCTTGGTGGATTCTGGGTGCGTTAGTTTTGGGTGTGAGCAATCAACCTGTCACGTGCAATGATGTCATCTGATGTCACGCAAACGTCACCACTACAATACCATGTTGACTTCAGTGCTATAGGATGACATCAGCTATGTATAAAAAAACTCAAAATTTTAGAATTCTTTTAAACGTGTCTCGAGGCATTTTGAGTCGATTCCTGGCTTCAGGGAATTTGTAAAGTGATCTTTTAATTTTCTAGACTTATTAAACTGGTAATAAATAATGTTTAAGTCTAGAAAAGGAAATAAGACATTCTAAAGCCATTTTCAGTGAATTTTTGTGTTACGAACTTGACATAAGTGAGATACTTGATGTGAGATCCCACATCGGTTAGAGAGGGGAATGTAGTACGCCTTATAAGGGTACAGATACGTCTCCCTTATAGACGCGTTTTCCATGGCCTAACGAACTAGATCCTATCAGAACTCCGAGGTTAAATGTGCTCGGGTGAGAGTAGTTCTAGGATGGGTGACCTCTTGGGAAGGCCTTAGGAAAAGCAAAATCGTAAGGGCTTGGCTGGGCTAAGGCCCAAAGCGGATAATATTTGTAAGCGGGTGATCTGGGATGTTACAAGTGGTATCAGAGTCGATACCCGAACCGTTATGCCAGCTAGGTTGGACCCCAAAGTGAGCTGGGCCTTAAGGGGGTGGAATGTGTAAGATCCCACATCGGTTGGAGAGGGGAACAAAGTACGCCTTATAAGGGTGAGGATACCTCTCCTTTATAGACGCGTTGTCCATGTCCTAACGGACTAGATCCCATCAGAACTCCAAGGTTAAATGTGCTCCGGTGAGAGTAGTTCTAGGATGGGTGACCTCCTAGGAAGGCCTTGGGAAAAGCAAAACTGTGAGGGCTTGGCTAGGCCAAGGCCCAAAGCGGATAATATCTGTAAGCGGGTGATCTAATCCCATATAAGAAATATGGTTCCCCAACTCACCTCAAAAGAGGGATACCCTCTGTTAACTTCAATAGTCCTTAATGTGAGCTCCTCAATTAACAGCACCTGAGCCTTTATACATAAAAACAACACACTTGAGGTTTCATAGTGGCTTTGAATGAGATTTTTGTGACAAAAGTCTCAAGCAAAGTTAATTGATAATTTTTTAGCACTCGTATGTGATAATAAGAACGTGCATTCGAATTTTGAAATTATGGATGGTGCATTGTTACATATTATATATCTATATAAAGTGTGAGGATAACATATAGATGTATCCCTTATGTTTGTGGATTTTTTCAGTACTAATAAGATTGTAGTCACCACAATGACCTTTCACGTTAGTATTTGAATTGTTCTGTTTGCATGAATAAGGATGTCTCTAATTTTGTGTTTGGTTATTCTACCCATAGGTGTTGACCTTATATTAGATTTGAGATGTGCATAAAGTCATTAGATGAAGGAAAGTCATTGCTCAAATAATCTATTCACTCACAGGTGGTAGTGTAATGAGAGTTGATGATGTGTACTTTGATCACTTTTATGGGGAGGTCTGGTTACATATATTATGTATTCAGCCTATAGGTGTTTCATAATATATGTAATCGGATTCTCAGTAAAGATACTATTTAATGGATTTAAGTATCACTATTATCTTGCATTTGTTCTAATAATTACATTGTCATTTTGTAGTCACCTTTTCAGTCAATGAACATGGTATCACTATTGAAACCCTGACTGGTTCAATTTGAAGAAGTGGATAGAGGATTTATTAACTGCAATGAGATGACAGACATTGATATGACCATACATATAGATAGGCCACCTTCACCTACATAATGTAGCTCATAAGCTAATAAAGCAGCATGGGATAGGTCAAACAGAATATGTTGCGTGACCAGTAAAAGATCCATTCCTGACTATTTGATTAGTGGACTTCCAGAGAAAACTATAGTGTGGGAGTTTATTGATAATGTCTCTTAGAGGTACTCAATCTTGACAAATGCTGAGATAAGTACCTCAATAAAAGAATTATTCTCTATAGAGTACACTAGAGAAAGGGGAGTGAGAGAGCACAAATTAAGATTGATTTGTCTCCACAGTAAACTGAAGGTGCTGAATATTTCTCTTCATGATGTCTTCATAGTTCACCAAGCTCTGAGCACACTCCCTTCATACTTTAGTAATTTAGTGACGATGTATTATTCACAGGAAGAGGAATGGGACTTCGATGCTTTGATTGCCCATTGTATTTGAGAAGTTAAAGAATACTGCTCATAAGCTCCTCCTAGTAACTAAGGGAAAAGAAATGGTTAAGCCTCAAAGATATAAAGGTAGAAAGTCTAATCTTCTCTACATGCTCATGCTAGTCAATCTAATGCTACTAAAGGTCCTGTGGACATAAAGAATATAAGGTGTTTCTTTTATAAAAAAAAGGGAACATAAAAATTGGGATTGTCAGAGTTATAAGGCACAGAAGGAAAGACAAAAATCGTCATGTAACTTCTTGAATTATCAATTAACGCATCCAATTATATGATATCCATGTCTAGTTTTTGATGGCTAGGTAGTGGAGCATCTAAGCATACTAGTTCCATGATGTAGGGGTTCACCTCTTGGAGCCAACTAAAGAGAAGGAGAAACTGATGGTTGGAAACAATGAAGAAGTGAATGTAATATCTATTAGGAATGCATGTTTGAACCTTGATAAATGGTTCATTTTGGTTTTACATGACACATTTTAAATTTCATATTTATATCAGTATTAGACAAAGAAGGTTATTGTTTTATATTTAATACTTTGATTGTACATTTATCTTTTGATACAAAACATATTAGTACACCTTTTTTTCATATGGTTTATATAGAATATGTCTTGCCTCGGATTAGATATATGCTTCTTCATATCTTATCAAAAAAGTTGTAAAAAGGAGAACCCTGATAAAGGATAAGTCATACATGTTGTGGCATAAACACTTAGGCTATATTTCCAGATATAGACTTGGGAGATTGATAAAGGTAAACATTCTTTAACCTCTAGATTTGATGATCTGGAAACATGTGTTAACTACTACAGGGTAAGTTGACTTAAATAAGGAGAAAAAGGGTCAACTTATGCTTTTGCCTTACTAGACCTCATCCACACAGACATATGTGGACCTTATATATTTATCTTATGCATTTATAGATATTTTATAACATTTAAGGATGATTAATCCTATTATGGATATGTATTATGTAGAGCAAAACTAACCTACCTAATTATCTGGAAAAGGTGGAGGCTTAACCATTCACACATTTATGTATGGGGCTGCCATGTTGAGTTGCGTTGTATACTACTTGTTGCTGTCTATTTGGATAGCCCAACCACTCTAAAGGCTACAAATTTTACTGTAGAGAAAAGGGGAGTTAGAATTGTGGAATCACAAACAACTAAGTTTCTGGAATATGTTATCTATGATAAGGGTGGGCATTCTTGTCTTTCAGATGAGAGCAGGGTGGATGCTACAATTATTTCATATCCACCACTTATACATTCAAATCCAATGGATCAAGGTATTCATGCGATGCATATACAAGAACATGAACTCATACTTGTGCTAACAGAGGTTCATGGGATACAATAACTAATGTAGTTGTGAATACTCACTGGAATGAGATGACTTGCTATCTCATGTTATTACATAGTTTATTTGGGTGAACAAGACCATAATATTGGACATATTATGGATTTAATTACTTTTATGGAAGTTATTTCTGGACCCCATATAGATTTTTGGTAAGATGCAATAAAGGGCGAGATGTAATCCATGAAGCATAATAAGGCATGGGCGCTAGTTAATTTACCTTAGAATTACAAACCTATCAATTGTAAATGGCTTTTTAACACCAAAAGGACCTTAGGGTAAAGTTGAGTGGTTTAAGGCTCGATTAGTTGCCAGAGGGTTTGCTCAGAAAGTGAGGTTTAACTTTAATGTTACCTTCCCTCCCATATCCTCAAAGGATTCATCGGAGTGATGATGACAATAGTAGCTTATCATAATATGGAGCTACATCAGATTGACGTCAAAATCGTTCTCCTATATGTTGACCTTTATAAATAGGTCTATATAGTACAACCTGAAGGATTTTAGCATTAGGGAGAGACTGACAAATTTTGAAAATTGAGAAAATTAATATACGGCTTGAAACAGTCTTCCAGAAAGTGATAACTAAAGTTTGATGAGGTTTTAAGCTCCTTTGACTTCATAGAAAATAAAGTTAGAAAATGCTTGTACTACAAGGTCAGGGGGAGCAAAATTATCTTCCTATTATTGTATGTAGATGATATATTGATCGCATTAAAAAATTTGACCATGTTGTATGAGGTTGAGCGATTTTTGGCCATACATTTTAACATAAAGGATCTTGGTGAAACATCTTTTGTCCTAGGCACTCAGATTCACCGATGTTGAGATACTTAAAGGACCCAAGGATTATACGTTAACATACAAAAGAGTCAACAATATAAACATCCTAAGGTATATCTTCATGTTAGCAGAAGGTTTTGTACCATAGAAGATTGTCAAAAAGACACTAATTAGGCTTTTGACATACCTTTAATTACTGCCCTGACTCCACTTGTGTGATAAGTTCATTTCCTCTTTCATTTCTTTAATTATCACAACAAGTGTACATAAAGGGATTAGATCTCCTGTTTCAGTTATGATGTTCCTATCATATTCCATTAAATCTCTTTCACACTTTTATATGAACTCCACATAAATATATGGATGAGATTTAATATAATAGGGTTGGAACAGAGTAACTGGAACAGAGGATTTGATGTAGTACATAAATGAATGAAGTTGTATTGACAAAGTACAAAGCTTCGGAGGAGGTTTCCTTAAAACCTCTGAATACTATAAGATGGGGGTTACAACTCTGCGAAAAGGGATTGTGAGAACCACTTTGGTAGAGTTAACTTGACTATTGCACAGAAAGTTGTGGTACTTGCAAGTGGAATCCCCATTATGTAGACATATAAACTAGGTTTGAGTCTAAACCATGACTAATCATCAATATCTATCCCCAAATTTGCTCCTTACATAATGCATCCACAAAACAACATTGACATCAACCATCCGATAATCGTGAAGTAAATTTTACCTAAAGGAAAGAAGATCTGCCTTGTTTTATACATATAAAAGAGTTAGACGAGTTCATAACCATATATAACAATTATTAGAATAAAATTAATTAAATGCTATTGTTTACAATTGGGTGGAAAATGTCCTTTATATAATGCTTTGTGAATTAATTCATATTGCAATAATATAAAAATAGACACCTATTTTAAATTCATATACTATTTAGTTGAATTTTATTTACTTAGATAAATTATGTGGTGGATCCAAAAATGTCAATCATTTTAAATATTATAAAGAAATCAGTAATTTTTTATTAACTATATTAATACAACATAAACATGCACCAAAGAGAAAATAAGAAGATAAATATATATTCAAATTGTAAAATAAATATAATTCACATCAATAAAAAGATAAAAGATATAAAATGATAAAAGAAGTACCCAAAAAAAAGAAAAACCATATTTTGATTACATTCAAAAGTATAAAAAGAGATTTATAATTTTGATTATGGTTTTCTTGAGGACAAGTAAAAGCTTAAGTGTGGGGATGTTCGATAAATGCATATTTGACCATATTTATACACCCATATTTGATTTATTTTGCTTAATATTTTGTAATTTTGTTATATATTTGGCACTTAATTCATTCTAATTGCATTTATGAGTTATAATTGCTTTCATAAACCCAAAGGAGAGAAATTCAGGTGAAATCATGGCATAAAACGAAGATTTGAAGTAAATAAGAGATACACAACCATGTATGAGAATATGTAAGTCTCTCAAAAATTGTAATTCATGATTTTAAGTGTTTTTGAAGATACATGGTTTTATACATGTTTTTGAAGATACACGATTTGATACGTGACATAATTTTATACACGATCACGTATCAAATCGTGTGTGTCCCAAAAACCCTAGAATTCACTATAAAAGGATGTGACTGAAGGCAAACAAGAGAGAGCAAACATTCAAAGGCAATTCCAAACGTGGAGATCATTCAGAAAGGACGATAATGATCAAGAGATGTGGAAAATATGAAGAATCATCAGTAACCCAATTATATTTCTTGCATCCACTGAGAAAATTATACTTCAAAGCACAAAATCCTATATAAAACCTTTTGAACATTGGTTTTCGGACTATTCATCAAGTTCAATTTGAATAAAATACTACCCATCTTTGTTAGCTTGTCGTAACTCTTATCCATAAAACCATAACTTGGTATAATAACCTTCTATAGATCCTCGTAGCTTGGTAATAGTTTCCCTTTCAGCCCTATAACATTGGGATTTAATTGCCTATATATAGTGCATATTATCTTTGGACATCTTCCATCATTTCAGTCGTAGGCCAATTTGGGTTCCTCTTAAACTTGTGTAAGAATTCATTTGATATCCATTTCCTACTAGTTTGTTAATTCCTTTGCACTTTCTTGCTATCACATTTATTTTTTGCTATCTTCACAAAAAATGTTTTCTCATTTCCAATTGATTGAACCCAAGTTTCTTATATCAATTGCTGACAATTTCATGGTTTTTTTTTTCTCATTTCCAATTGATTGAACCCAAGTTTCTTATATCAATTGCTGACAATTTCATGGTTTTTATTATACTTCTTGGCTCTTATTTTCAGATTTTATGCTTAATTTAACTCTTGATTGCTTGCCTTTAATTTATGTAGTTTGAGGGTAAAATTATCATAAATAATTAGTAATTGCACTAAATTAATTTACTAGAACAATTGATACTGCAAACTATCATTTTTCATTGTATGAGATTTAAGAAGTAGAGCCAAGGAGTGAAGGCCAAAGATGACAAGTCAACAAGTCAACAAGGGCAATAAGCAAGTTCATCGTAGCGACGTGGATGTTTTGCCACGGTGAAGTCTAAAGATTTACTAAAGAGACCTTTAAGGAAAAGTTCACTAGGACGAAGATTATGTTTGCACCATAGCAAAAGCTGAAGTTGATTTAATAAACCTTTTGGGAAAAGTTTGCCACGACGAACTCATCTTCTTGCTGCAACAAAACCTTCAAATTGGCACAGACACCAACCATTTTTGGTAAACTAACTGACTGTGGAACCCGATCCTTTAACCTATTTTATGAAAAGACTTATTTTAGGCTAAGTAATAATCGGAAGAATGAGGCCGACACTTCATACATACATACTTCATCTCTCTTTCATCTCCATCGACGCATACCCCATCATCTTCTCTCTTCATACCATTTTCTCCACTTTTCCACCATTGGTTGCTGCCATGGGTATCTCTAGTGGGTTCTCAGTTGTAAACTCTCTTAGAGCTATGCGTGGCTAGATACCTCTGTCCTTTTGAAGATGTAGCAATGGCTTGAGTTCAACGGGCTTAAAAGGGGAGTAGCTTAATCTATGTTTAGCTATGATTTATGAAGTCCCAGGTTTAGGATTTGTAATTTGTAGTTAGGTTTAGGATTTGTAATTTGTAGTTACACATTCTTGGTTAGAGTTTAATCAAGTGTTGGATATTCAATGTGTTGTTGGGATTTGTTGATCTAGAACTTTGAGCTTAAATATATAAAGTCTCATATATGCCTATTTGCGATCTTGTTAACTATCTTTTATCTTGCATAGTTGTATTTGATATTGAGTTGATTTGAGATCCTAAATGACTTGTTGCATTGACTTGCCCACTACACACACTAAGGGCTTTTAACAAGGTCTTATGAAATCGAGTTCATTGATTAAGACCTTGGACTTAAAGAGTTCTTTAAGATTTACCCATTTGAAACTTAGTGATTCCCACTCCCATTGAATATTGATTTTGACCTATGATAGCCAAAGCACATTTTCAAAAAGGATATTATCATCATGTGATCATTGTCTTCATCTTCCTGTTTTTACATTCCTAAAAATCCAAAAATACAATTTTCCACATTTTTCTTACAATTCCTTTTAATTCAGTTAAGATGTCCAAAGAATAAAAACCCCTCCCTTAGTAATTTACCTTGCATTTCATGACATATAGGTTAGCTTAGGTCCATTCGTTTAGGTTCTGATTAAGTGAGATGACTCGAGGCTGCATCCTATATTGCAATCCTTATATTATATTTTTGATTTGACCTCCAAGCGTAAGAACTAAGGCTCGGATCAAAATAATGCCATTGTTGCGGAACCAAGCAATTGGTTCTCTAGGTTAGCTTTTGTCAATTTTTTTTTCTACTAAGTGAGGTTAGGAACCTTTATTTGGATTGCGTTCTAGATAGTTTAGTTTCATACTTGTCAATAGTATAAGATTTCATTTTCTTTACTCAGCATAAAATTTTGAAAACACAAACAAACAGGATACTGAACTTTTTGCACTTTTCATACTTAGCATTTTTGCACCCACAAAGTTTTGAACATTTCTTTGATTGCTTTTTGATACGTACATACTTTACTTGCATACATACTTTCATACACCTGCATACTTGCATCCATCAAATCTCGTCTTTTTGTTTGATTTTGTGTGCTTGCAAGTAAATTGTGTTACATTTTATTTTCACTTGAACTGTTCCCGTGCATGCCCCAAAAAGCAAAATTTCTACCTTTCTACCTTGAAATTGAGAGACATTTAAGAAAGACTAGAAAGGAGAAGAGAGAAATAGAGAGAAGCTAGGTAGTTGTTGAAGAGGAGTCTAGTCAGCCAAGTAGTGAGAGTGAGTCAATAGAAGGATTGATAATGGCTGAGAACCCCATTTTTTTGCAAAACCCCAACCTTAATGCTAATCAACCTAGGAATGGTGATAATGGAGGTAATGGGGAGTAGGAGAGAGTTAGTGAGAATAATGGAAATCAAAGAAGAAGGATTATTAGGGAGGCAACTACTTCTAATGTAAATTATGACCTATTTACTGCTGCTTGTCCTAATTTCGACGTAAATTTCGAAGTTAAAGGATTGCTCATTAACTCTCTTCCTAAATTTCATGGCTTGACAGGGGAAGACCCCTACATCCATTTGCAATCTTTGTCTATGATTTGTCAGAGTATGAAACCTGTGGGAGCTTTACTTGATCAAGTATTATGGAAGGTTTTTCACCTATCTTTAAAGGGAAAAATAAAGGGAGTGGTATATGAACCTCCCAAGACATGCAGCGAATGCCTACCATAGTTGGGCCAATTTGCGAAAGGCATTCCTAGAGAAATATTTTTCGGCCTCCATAACTTCATCGATTAGGAAGGAAATCTATTCAGCACGTCAAGATTATGATGAGTCACTCTATGACTATTGGAACCACTTCCAAGACTTATTATCCACATGACCCCACTATCAGATACCTGATGAGAATCTAGTGCGGTATTTTTATGAACTGAGAGGTCAAGATAAATGTATGCTGGATGCGGCATCGGGAGGTTCCTTGATTGATTTTATAGCTCCAGAGGTATAGGATTTGATCAAGAAGATGGCTTTGAATCATCAACAGTATAGTGTTAGAGATACCAGAGGTGTACATGAGTTGGGAGCTTTGACAGCCCATT
>JANIJH010031014.1:0-11123 GCA_024520975.1 Erythroxylum areolatum | reverse complement strand
GTGTTCTGACCGTGACGGAGATATATGAGGAATGAAAAAAGAAAAACTTAACTTGATGGAAGAAATTGGGAATCGGCTGACTGACAGTTGTAAGAGACAAATTATCCTCGTGGACAAAAAACAACATGAACGATGCAAGCCCAAGTCCCAGATCCATATTCAGCTCCAGCCCAAAAATTTAGCTCCCTCACAGCAAAGGAATGCATTTGCAATATATACAATAAATACCACAATTATGTTGTAACAAACTTTAGCTTTACAATATACAAATCCCTGTATATATACTCAATCAATGAAAGGAAAAAGTGTGGCGATTACATTATAAAATTTGTTTCATCATCTTACATGATATCAGAGCCTCAAAGGACAAACGTCTATGGCTCACATTTCAGAAGTTTCTTCTTCTGCCAATCACCCTTCTGATTCTCAACAAAATCAAACCACCACAACTATGCCCTCTCTTGATTTCTCTGCACTTGCTAAAACACTCAATTTTAACTTACCTATTAAGTTGGATCGGAATAATTTCATTAACTGGCGTGCACAGGTTCTAGCAGCTATTCATGCCTTGGAGCTTGAAGCTTTCATCACACCAAGCATTTCACCACCAAACCCAGTGGCTCTCTCATCTTCCGAAACTCAGCCTTCATCAAACCCAGATTTCAGAGAATGGAAACATTCTGATCTGCTCCTTCTCTGCTAGTTATTCTCCACCATTGGTGATGATGTGATTGGACAGGTCAACACTTCTTCCACTTCACTTGAGGTATGGCAAACCTTTGAGAGGTTGTATGCGCAGACATCCATGGTTCGTGTCTTGCAGCTCAAACAATAGCTATCTACAATACAAAAAGGTGCTCTTAATATTTCAGAATATATGCAGAAGATTAAAACAATTGGAGACTCTCTTTTAGTTGCAGGACGTCAAGTCCCTGAGCATGAACTCATTCTAAGTGCTCTAAATGGTTTAGGACATGAATATGATCCAGTAGTTGTGTTTCTCACCCATACTATGAAAACTTCTACTTTACAAGATACTCAGTATACTTTAATGATGCATGAGACTCGGATTGAACAACTTAATGCTCTATCTACACAGACTACTGCCACTATAGCCTCAGCTAACATTGCTACTTATCACACAAATAATAACTCCAATAGACAGCCACATCATGGAAGCATATCTGGTTATAGAGGTAGAGGAGATAGAGGCAAAAATGGTAGATGGTCATACACTGGCATTCATCGCCACTTCAGTTGTCCCTATATTCACCAACAAAATGGTGTTTCTGAAAGGAAACACCATCATATTACCGAAACTGGTTTAACCCTACTTTCCCATGGCAATATGCCTCTCACTCTATGGCTTGAAGCCTTTTCCACAGCAGTCTACTTAATCAATAATCTTCCCACACCACGTCTCCATAACAAATCCCCATTTGAACTTCTATATCACAAATGCCCCAATTACCTACTTTTAAAAACTTTTGGCTGTAGTTGCTATCCCTATCTACGGTATTACTCCAAGCACAAGCTTGATTTTCACACTACTAAATGTGTCTTCTTGGGGTATAGCCCTCTTCATCGAGGATATAAGTGTCTCAGTCCATCTGGTAAGGTCTTTATCTCTCGCCATGTTGTTTTCAATGAAAATGAGTTTCCTTATCCTCTCTTTTCCCTCTTAAATCTTCATCTCCTTCACCATCTACAAGCTTACCTCTCTCTGTTTTAGCTCCTGCTGCCCATTTTCAGGTCTCATCTCCAAGCACTCCACTTTCAACAAGTTTGCCTGCACTGCCTCCTTGCACCAGTAATCATTCTCAGGTAATTCCTCTCTCTCCATCTCCTATTCATTCTCCTCTCACCTCTACCTCTTCTTCCCCTGATCAGTAGCCTACCTCCATCCTTCCTACACCCCAATCTCAACCTCCTCTTGGCCCTACTCACCCTTCTCTACTCCAAAATATCCACCCCATGCAAACTCAATCCAAACATGGCATCTTCAAGCCTAAAACCTATTTTGCTACCTTAATCTCTTGTCCTACCTCAGAACCTACCTCAATCTCTCAGGCCCTTCAAGATCCTATGTGACATCAGGCTATGAGGGATGAAATTATTGCCTTACACAACAACTGTACTTGGATCTTAGTTCCTTATGATCCTACCATGAATATCCTGGCTACTAAATGGGTCTTTCGCACCAAATACAATGCTGATGGGTCTGTGGACAGGTTTAAGGCACGCCTTGTTGCCAAAGGGTTCAATCAAACCTCTGGCATCAACTATTCTGAGATATTCAGTCCAGTAGTCAAGGCATCCACCATTAAGGTGGTTTTCTCCCTTACAGTCTCCCATAATTGGGACATCCAACAACTTGATATAAATAATGCATTCCTCAATGGCGATCTACAAGAGGTGGTCTGCATCAGCCAACCTCAGGGTTTTGAAAGCTCTACTCACCCTAATCATGTTTGTCGTCTCTCCAAAGCCCTATACGGCTTGAAGCAGGCTCCTAGAGCCTGGTTTCATACATTAAAGGTAGCCTTCAACACTTGGGGCTTTGTCAACTCCAAGTCCGACACCTCACTCTACTACTACAGGCATAATGGTTTACTTCTCATTGGCTTAGTTTATGTTGACGACATTCTCCTTATGGGGAATATTACAGAAGCTATACGGGATCTTATTGCTAAGCTTCACTGTCAATTTGCTCTCACCACACTAGGTAGTATCAATTTCTTTATAGGGTTTGAGGCTTACCGTAATGAGACAGGGCTGTATCTTTCTTAGAGTCAGTATGTGCGTGACTTGCTTCACCTTGCTAATATGTCCTCTTCTAAGCCTTGTGCCACTCCTATCTCTACCGGGTCCAAACTCTCCCTCCATGATGGTCTCCCCTTCTCGGATCCTTCACTGTATCGAAGCTTAGTTGGGGCTCTTCAGCATCTCTGCAACATCAGACCCGACATCAGTTATTTTGTCAATAAATTGAGTCAATTTCTCATTAATCCATTAACTACTCACTGGATTGCCCTAAAAAGGGTTCTTCGTTACCTTCAAGGGACTGCCGATTTAGGGCTTCACTTTCGACCCTCCTCATCTCGTCTTTAGCTTCACGTCTTTAGCGATTCGGACTGGGCTAGCTCGCCTGATGATCGGAAGTCCACCAGTGGTGGCTGTGTCTTCCTCGAGGGGAATCTTGTCTACTGGAACTCGAAGAAACAGTCAATTGTGGCTCGCTCCAGTACTGAGGTAGAGTATCGGGCACTTTCACAGGTCTCCACTGAAATCATACAGCTCCTTTCCTTACTCTCCAAACTCAAATTCACCTCGTCCCAAAAACCCATCATCTGGTGCGACAATAACGGTGCTCGGTCCTTAACTCACAACCTAGTCTTTCACTCAAGCACCAAACACTTTGAACTAGACCTCCATTTTATTTGGGACAAGGTTTCAGATGGTGTTTTAGAAGTGAGATATGTCAGTACCACAGATCATCGTTGACTTGCTCTCGAAGCCTTTGACAGCTACACGTTTTTCTTATCTCATATCCAAACTCAACCTTATCCCAAATCCTAGGTCTCGTTTGAGAGGGGATGTAAGAGACAAATTATCCTCGTGGACAGAAAACAACATGAATGATGTAAGCCCAAGTTCCAGATCCATATTCAGCACCAGCCCAAAAATTCAGCTCCCTCACAGTAAAGGAATGCACCTACATCATATACAATAAATACCACAATTCTATTGTAACAAACTTTAGCTGTATAGATATACAAATCCCTATATATATACTCAATCAATGAAAGGAAAAAGTGTGGCTATTACATCATAAAATTTGTTTCATCATCTTACAACAGTGACTTGCCTAAATCCCACATTTCTTACCTCGATGGAAGAAAATGGGAAGATCGGTAAGGATCTGATCTATAGTCGACTGGTGAAATGCGCAGAGTACAACTGAAGGGGAGGTTCTAGTATGTAGTAGAAATAGTTGTAGGTGGAGGAGAGGGGAAGATAGCAGCGAAACTTTTTTTCGATAGGTGCAAATAGCAAATATTTTAGAGCCAATCAGAATTAGTATCTCTTTTCTATTGGAAGGTGCAAAGAGCAAAGACTTGAGAGCCAATCAGATTTAGAATCTCTTTTTTACTTTTCGACGACTGGTGTCTGGGTTAGCGCGTAGGCCTAAATCTGCGTAGCCTGTATATTTTTACGCACAAAGAGTTTTCACGTACTTAATTGTTCAGCTGATGATTGATCACTGGCCTCTCCCTGTTAAGTATCAGGTTCTTATCAGCCCCCAGGTTTCCTAGTAACTCCAACTCCTACATTGTCGCTGGAAGCGAGACGTCTGTAATTGATCCGATCAAGGAAATTTACCTAAGGGCCTAGAGGATCATCAACAGGAACATTTCTTATTTCTCCTCATTTGGTGTGACTCGAACTCAAAACCTCCTGAAAGGGAAAGCCTTAAGTAAGGAGCTGAAACCATTTAGGCCACTCCTACTTGTCGCCATTCGAGTTGAGGTCTTAATGTTTTCAATGGTTTTTAGGGAATTTTGGGGTACAAAGATGTGAAGTTGCCATAGTGACCAATCCAATGTATACCTTTGTTCTTGAATCTTGTCAGTTTGGAAATGGTACAGGGGACAAGAGCACAGGCATGTCTTAACTTGAACAAATTGTTTGGTTCTGTACTATATATGTAGCTCATCTTCCATAACTTTTGGACGATATTTATTTACGATCTCATAGTTAAGTTTGATCCTCTATTCCATAAGTTTTTTTGATTTTTCTAGAGCAACAAACTTTCTTATAGATATAAACCAAATAGACTCAAAATATACGTACATTCAAAGTGTTACCAAAAAATTAGGTAAAATTGTAAAACCTTATATAAACATTAAATTCTTGAACAGTAAAGGAAAGGAGAAATAAATGGTCTCAATAAACTTCCAGTTGAACTGAAGTAATTCGGAAAATGTTTATAGTTGGTAATAACGTCTGTTGAAGCTAACTTACAAATACACACAATCACAATAATTAAGATCAAAGAGTGACTTCTTCTTCTATCCAAGTTACGTCCAAAATGTCGAATATGAACCATACATGTCTCTCCGTCACAAACACCGTCAACAAAATATAATATTACCAATCTATTTTGAAACACCATAAATTCAACAAATTAAAAATCTCGAAGACACTTACGTGAAAATACACTTGTTTGTAAGCAGTAAATTAACATGCGCAAAACTATTGTAAGATATTACCGAGAGAACTGTATGAAGTTTATGGATGCTTCACTATAAGAAAATTATAAATTACCGACGGAAAAAATTTCGTAATAAATTAGTAACAAAAATTGATTTTCTATGGATAAAATTGTCAAAAAAATAGTTTTTTTAAGACAGATAAAATATTCATTGGTAAAAGTGGACAGAAATTATCCTCGAAATCTTGCCGATGGAATATAACGACGGAACAGTAAAGTCCATCGTAAAAATAGGCGACAATGATTGATGGGGAAGATAAGCATCGGTAAATCATCGACCGAAGTAATTTTTGTCAATATTTTCATTTTTTATTCAAACGACATCATTTTGGTTTCAGCTTAAACCTACCCGAAAACCCCCTCCCTTCCCTGCGTCAATTTTTCTTCTTGTTTTGTTCTTTATCACCATCAATCTTCTCTCTAGAAATTATTGTCCATCTTCCATTATCCTTTGCTCTCGTCCATCAACCCATCGTCTTCAGTTAAGTTGAGGTTAGTCGTCCATGGGGCTTTGCTCTCGAGTTTATTTTTTTGAAAAAAATTTCGTTGTTAAATGCTTATATATATAAACGTCGGTTTTGTTTTGACGAAAAGTGGGTATTTGTTAGTATCTTTATTTTCTATTTTTTTTAGTGTTAATTTTCTTTGTTTTCAAAGTTTGAAGTTATACTTAATAAAAATTAATCTTGTTTTATGTCAAGGTGTATTTTGGAACCAAATAGAAAGAACTGTGAATATTTTGGGACAAAAAGAGCTGAATCAGGCATTGAACCTAACTAAACATGGCATCATGCAGTGATACCTATGTGACAATCAGCAACAATGCATTTAACACATAAAATGCAGCCCTTACGCTTTACTTAAAAACGCACAGTATTAGTGTAGGTTTTAAAAAAACACTAGTGAACAGTAAGGTGGACACCAATGGGTTTATTTGTCACATCAAAGCTACAGTAGCGAAGAGAAGAGAATAGAAAATAGAGTAGCGGGAGGAGAACAATGGCAGCTCAAATAACGAAAATAGGAGAAAACAGAACCAAGGAGGGTGCAGCTAAAAAGAGGAGAACAGGACACGTCCATAGAGGGGGATAACGCCCAACAGAAAAAGAGAAAAATCAAGCAACAAGGACGACGTCTGGACAGGAAATAAAGAAGAAAATTAAGAACGCCCAAAACGTGAGCAGTCCAAAATAGTTAGGAAAAATTGTGATGTCGGGTAACTAAACTCTTATTTCTTGGTTTACGAAATCCTAGTTATTGAACTTTGAATGTTGTGAGACTTTTGTTCTTTATTTGAATCAATTTATTAGTCAAGTATTAATTATTTTTCTGGGTTATTATTTTATTTCAATCAATTGCTAGCTTAAATAGGTTGACGTTCAAATCTTTTAATCAAAAGTAGTAACTAGGATTTTTGTCTACTATGTTAGGGACATGATTATAAGAAAAATAATTGTCTAGGCTAAATATAAATCGTACATATGTTGTCCAGTTCGTCGATTTTCTTGATTTGTAAAGCTATTAAATTAATTAAATATGAGATCGTGTCCAGGTTACTGATTAATAAGAGTTAATGCGAATATATGTTTCAGTTAACTAAACATAAGAGGAAATAGGTAAAGAAATTTACCACGATTAATGTTTAACCAATAAATTCATTATTTTTAGTGTCGATGATCAACGCAAGTTCAATAATGGAGACTAGAAACCAAGATTTATTCCTATCGATTGTTAAATTCTCATTGTTTTGCTATTAGTTATTTTTTTTAAAATTTCGTATTTCAATTAAATTATGTTTAATTCACAATTTTAAACCCCTCTTTTATTGCGTAACAACTAACGTCTGAATTCCTCGTGAGAATGATGCCTACTTCCACTACTACGTTAATTTATATTACAGGAAGTTGGTCTCTTATTATATTTGGTTGTAGACAATAACATTCACTAAATTTTGGTGTCGTTGCCAGGGAATTTTTCAAGATTTATGTACGTTACGCATTCGAATCAATATGAAAATTTGCAGTACAATCCTAACATTGAGAAAACATCAAAGGCATCAAGAAAGCAGACGAAAGAAAGACAACAAGTACTGAGAGAAGAACGACAAAGGGAAAGGAACATGATTGCAAATTGAACTTTACGCCAACTAGCTGCTCCAACTGGGGAGCAATAGCCTCACTACATTAAAATTTTCAAATTTGGGTAATAATAACACTTTTGAGTTGAAGTCGGGAATGATTCACTTGTTACCTATTTTCCGAGGCTGATAAAACACTAGCAGTTGCATGGGATTTGATCTCAATTATGGCTTCTAACTCTTAACAATTTGGAGCTCGGAATGATTATGGTTCAATACATATTAATGAGATGGGAGTTTCGTTGTTGGAAAGAAAATTAGATTATTTGACTTCTTTGATGCGTCAAATTGTGATATCTAGGAAAAAGGAAGTTAAGACTTGTGGTATTTGTTATATGGTTGGTCATCCCACATATATATGTCCCACTCTACAAGAAGACCAAGTGGAAGAAGCCAAGGCAATGGGTAATTATTTGGGACAACCTTAAAGGAAGTATGACCCGTTTTTAAATACATATAATCCGAGTTGGCGAGATCGTCCAAACCTCCATTATGGCAAAAATTAAGGACAATAGGTAAGTTCTAATTTTCAGCCAAATAAACAACCTTATATGCCTAGACAACAACAATAAATGGGACAAAGTTCTGGTGAAAATAATTCTTTGGAGGACATAGACAAAACATTGGCCATGAATACTATGAACTTTCAACAGAATACCATGAAATTTTAGCAAAATACACAAGCCAACATACAAAATCATGAGACTCAAATGAGCCAAATGGTGATTGCCATCAATATGTTAGAGGCACAAAATTCAAGAAAGCTCTCTTCTCAACTTGAGGTGAATCCAAAGAAGAGTGCTTGTGCTATCACACTTTGAAGTGGTAAAAAGTTAAAAGAGGAGCAAGAGAAAGAAATTCTAGAAACTTTTCGCAAGGTACAGGTCAACATTCCTTTACTTGATACTATTAAACAAATTCTTCATTATGCTAAATTTCTTAAGGAACTATGTATCTCAAAGAGAGAGTTAAGTGGCAATGAAAAGGTGTGATTGAGTGAGAATGTTTCTATTGTGCTTTAAAATAATTTACCTCCTAAGTGTCCAAATCTAGGTATGTTTATAATCCCTTGTAAAATATATAATTTGAAAATTGAGAAAGCAATGTTAGATTTAGGTGCGTCGATTAATATTATGCCTTAATCTATTTATGAATCTTTGAATATGGGGCCTTTAAAAGAAACTGGTGTCATAATCCAACTTGCTGATCGATCTAATGCCTATCCTAATGGTGCTCTTCAGGATGTCCTAGTTCAAGTTGATAATAAGATTTTTCCTGCTGATTTTTATGTCTTACAAATGGGTAATGAAGATTCATCTACTTCAGTCCCAATTTTATTAGGAAGACCATTTTTGAAACCTCTAAAAAAATTGATGTCTATGATGGGTCTTTAACTATGGAGTTTGATGGTGATGTGAATAACTTCAATATTTATGATGCCATAAAATTTCCTGATACTTTAGTGCAGGAAACATTTGTTTAGATGGACCAGATAAATTATGGACTGCATTGGAAAATAGATTAGGTATTCAGGAAGGAAAAACACTAACCGATTATCTTGCCATTCCTGAGGAGCTGGATACCATTATCCATATTTTAAAGCGGAGCAAATACTTGGAGGAACAGATACGCTTTGATCTAGAGCTAACTAGAAACAATTCGAAGTTGTTACCATCTCTTATACAACCACCAAAATTGGAGTTGAAGACTCTTCCAGGTAACTTAAAATATGTATATTTAGGTGAGCATGAAACTCTTCCTGATATCATTTTGAGCAGAATAACATCTTTGCAGGAAACACAATTATTGGGTATGTTGAAAAATTACAAAGATATTTTTGGATGGACTATGGCTGATTTGAAGGGGATTAGCCCATCAATTTGTATGCACTGAATTCTATTGGATGGAGCTAAGAAAATAAGACAGTCTCAACAAAAATTGAACCAACCAATGACAGAGGCAGTCAAGAAGGAGATTCTGAAGCTCCTTTACGCTGGGATAATCTATCCAATTTCAAAAAGTAAATGGGTAAGCCCAGTATAGGTGGTTCCTAAGAAAACTGGAGTAATCGTAATGGATAACACTTCAAATGAATTGGTGCCCACTCGTGTGCAAAATGGGTAGAGGGTTTGCGTAGATTACAGGAAGTTAAATTCTGTTACTCGTAAAGATCATTTTTCACTTTTTTTATTGACCAAATGCTTAGAAAACTTACAGGGAAAACTTATTATTGTTGTTTATATGGTTATTCAGGTTAACACCAAATTTTTGTTGCACCTGAGGACCAAGACAAACGACTTTCATATGTCTTTTTGGCACCTTTGCATATCAAAGAATGTCATTTGGACTATATAAGGCACCTGCCATGTTTCAAAGGTCTATGGCCAGTATTTTCTTTAATTATGTGGATGACTATATTGAAGTTTTTATGGACGACTTTATAGTTTATGGTGAGTCTTTTGATACTTGCTTAATTAACCTAGAAATTTTTTTGAAATGATGCATTGAAAATAACTTGATTATGATTTATGAAAAATGTTATTTTATGGTTGATCAAGGGATAATCTTACGTCATATAGTGTCTTATATGGGAATTAAGGTTGATAAGGCTAAGATAGAACTTATTAAATCTCTCCCTTACTCGTTAGTGTACAAGAAGTTCATTCTTTCCTTGAACATGTAGGTTTTTATTGACGCTTTATCAAAGACTTTTCGAAAACCACTCAACACTTATGCAAGTTACTTCAAAAAGATGTGGAGTTCAAGTTTGACAAAGCATGTAGGAAAGCATTCGATGAATTAAAAGAGAAGCTAATTTTTGCTCCAATAATCTAGCCCCCGGATTGGAGTCTCCCATTTGAGATAATGTGTGATGCAAGTGACTATACTTTAGATGTTTTTATAGGGCAAAGGATGAATAAAGTGCCACATGCTATTTACTATACTTCCATAATGCTAAACGACGCCTAGAGAAACTATTCAACAACATAAAAATAATTATTGGCAATCGTTTTTGGGCTAGAGAAGTTCCGTTCATATCTACTAAGCACATATGTTGTAGTTTGTTCAGATCATGCTGCGTTGAACTATTTGTTGTCCAAAAAGGAAGCAAAGCCATATCTTATTCGTTGGATTCGACTATTGCAAGAATTTGATATGGAGATATGGGACAAAAAGGGAACTAAAAATTTGATTGCAGATCATCTTAGTCGTATCTGTCTAGCCACAACTTCAGACAACCTAAACGATGAATTTCTAGATGAACATTTATTCGCCACTCAACAGGTAACACCTTGGTATGTTGACATAATTTATTTTCTAATTACCAAGTCTTTACCTAGTACTTTATCATGAGCTGAAAAAGATAAAATCAAAAGAGAGGCTAAATATTATACATGGGATGAGCCACATCTGTGGAAATATTGTTCTGATCAAATTATTAAGCGATGTGTATATGATGCTGAAATCCCTTCTATATTGAAGTTTTGCCATTCTTTTATGTATGGTGGACACTTTGGTCTCAAAAGGACAGCTAGTCAGGTACTTGAATGTGGTTTGTTTTGGCCTAAACTATTTTTGTTGGACCTCGATCTTTTAGTGAAATTTAGAAATATTAAATGTATGAAATGAGTACTTTTGTATATGTATTGTGTTATAGATGCTTTTGTGCTTTAAGGAAATTGATGAGAAAAGAATTGATTGGTTTTGATG
>JANIJH010030985.1:0-11124 GCA_024520975.1 Erythroxylum areolatum | reverse complement strand
ATTTCATTTCAATGGCAATTCAAAGCAGAAAGTTAAAACATAACAAACAGTGAATGAGACCATCTAGGTCGACTCACGGTACGCTCCAGATTAGTAGTTGCTTCCAAGATCTGGAAGTGTCTAAATGTAGATGTTTATCCTGCACATCCAAATTATGCAACACATACATTGCACACGCTCACATTAATAATTTTGCATAATTATAGGCATTTATTTTTGCACAAATATGTATACAGAGTAAGTATAATGCATGCTCAATGACAATCTGGGGTCTCCTTCCATTATTCTCATCACGTAAACATTCATATTTCCAAAATCACATAAGTATCATGCATACTTATGATTTATACCTCAATAAAACCATTAGAATCAAAATTCATAACTTATTTGGTCAAATTCAGATTTTTCCTGAAACATACTTTTGGTCAACATTGCGTGTTCTTTCTGACTAAGACAATGGAGTAATTTGAGAACACCTTCTTCTAGAAAATTTTTCTCCTATCTCTTAAGTTTCTAATGACACTAAGATCATTTAATTTGGTTTAGTATTTTGAAAGTTATACTCCAAATATTTTCAGACTACTCTCATTCTGAAAGAATACACTATACTTAACTTCCATCCAGAAATTGAAATTCTTAAAGACCAAATTAACATTTCCTTTCTTCAGAAAGCTTGTAGCCCTATCCCTCTAGTTTACTTTAAATAAAAAAATCATTCCATTCGGATAACTACAGAACAAGATATTGTCAAAATACCAAAACATGTTCAATGAAATCTTTCTAGTTATTATATTCCAGCATAGTCAACATTTTCATCCTAAATCCATTAACCCAACTAAATTAATTCACGGCCGTGCAACATCAATGCACGGCCATGCATTTCAACACATTTGATTCACGGGCGTGTAACCATCATGCACGCCCGTGTAGCTTAACGCACGGTCGCGCACACCCAGCCTAGATTTTTTCTCATCATTTCCATCCCAATTTTATCACTTAGTCTCTCCCAAGTGATTTCATATGGCTAAGATTTTTGGTTAAGACGTAGATAAATGTGTTACGAGTCTTTTGGTTTAAGAATCAAGTCATTTGAATGTTGGGAGAAGAAGTTATAACAAAAAGATTGAAGGATGTTCAGAAAACCATTTTCCTGTAAACAGCTTCGAGTCGTGATCGTGCCTCTTTTCAAACTGTCAGTGAAGTCGCAATCGTGCTTAAGCATGATTATTTCCAACTTTTTGAGCGATGTCGAGATCGTGCTGAAGTACGATCGTGCATCCTCCTTCTTCTTATTTCACCGAAACTACAATTCTTCTTCTCTCCTTCCAATTTTTTCCAGATTTCTCATTCCTATCTTATTCAACTACCACATAAATCATCTATACTTCTTCCCTTTCGGTTCAACTCAACAAAAATGAATCAAAATTCAAGATTCAAACTTAAACATCAAAAATCTGATTCTCATACATGCAAATTTCAATTTCTGCAATTTTTTTCTCTATCTACTTTCATCTGATACATATTTACACCTTTCTACTATTTAATTTCATCAAAAACTTACATTTTATCAACTTTATACATGTTCTTTAACACTAAATACATTTTTTTGTTTATCTCTAAAACACCCAAAATATTTAGTCATACACAGTCACCTACATATCCACAGTAAACATAGCATATATGAATATCATCTTTAATGAATTTTTGCACTAATTTCATACACTTTTTTTTGTTCTTTCAACTCCAAAAATCATTTTTACACTATCTTATAACATTTTGATCATCAAATCCCACAAACAAAAATATCAATATATTCATCCTATACTTACGGTATACATGAAAATGTCCATTTTTTCCTTGTTCATGTCATGACAATAAATCACCATTTTTTGTTTCATAAACCAACAACTCTAAAGGATTTACAAGATACTTGCATGATAAAACTCCAATATCTTCAAAAACTCAAGAAGGCCTAATTTTCTTGCAACTCTCGTATACCATTGTAGAGGTTGGCAAGTTTCAGCTTTTCTTGAGGCACGTGGAAGAAAACCGAAGTTGGGAGTAGAAAAAGAAATAGATGAAAACAAGGTTTAACTTTAGTGGAGGTTTGATGAAAAACTCTATGTTAATGAAGAACTTGAGGAAGAAGCTACGAGAAAGATGAAGCTAAGAGCACTATACTTGGTCTTTCAAAGTAATTGTATGCTAAAACTTGAACTAGACAAGTGACACTTGTCACTTATCTAACATCTAAGGCTTTAACTAAGTTCTTATTGAACAAGTCCCATAACTCTCATCTTTTCATTCCAATCATCTCTAAAATTTTCAATATCAACAACTTTCAAATTCTAAAGTCATGTCCAAATTTTCAATGTCATTTTTTGTTACGATTCTCCAATATCATTTGATTCTTATTTCTATTTCTTTTTATCAATTTACTTGCCTCTTGGCATGTTTCCTAGTCCAATAATACTTAATATTTTTGAAAAATTTTCCCAAAAACTCATCAAAAATTCTAAATTAATACATTTATTCTCCACATCGATTTTCAATACAATTAATTCACAATTCTCACATAATCACATTTATAATCCATTATACCCGGCAATTGTCAATCAATGCATGTACAGTTATTTTAATATGTGCAAAAATTCAAATTCACATGCGTGTATGCTAACAATATGCATGAGCATGAAAATGCATTTTTCTTAATATCTCATTGATCTCACATGTATCGTATTTTTAGGTTCTAACTCTTAATATGTGAACAGGGTGTTATATTTCTCCCCTTCTTAATAAATTTCATCCTCGAAATTCTTATCTGACTGATCAGGAAGGCAGAGGTATTGTTTCCTTAAATACTCCTGTATTTCCCATTTTAACTTCATTACTCGAATAACTTCTTCCTGTTGACCATAGTCAATGTAATCAATCAATCCTCTAATTATTTCTTCAGATATCATTCTATCTTAATTGCTTCCTTGATATAATTTAGGTTACTCAAAATTTTCACTTTGCAAGCCGAAATACATCTTTGTCCTATCATATCATTATTTCTTAGCGTATTCACATATCATACATTATGAATCTAAGGCATCTATGTTGATAAGGCAAGTCATAAGTTATTGGTCCTATGCTCTCAATAACTTTAAGTGGACTAATACTATTCGAGCTTAGTTTATCCTTTTTCCTAATTTGAGCACACCTTACCAAGGTGGTACTCTCAGAAATAATTCATCTTTCCTTTGATAATTCTCATCTCTTTAATGTTAATACACTCCACTTTTATATCTGTCTCGCTATATTCTATAACCTCGATATTGATCCAACAAATTCATTCATCTTTTATAAGCCACTTAATTTCTATTACAGATTCATTTTACTCATCAACAGTATCTTGAATCAATTATAGCCTTCAACCATTTTTAGGCCCTCTTCATTTCAAGGTAAGGGTGAGCGACCTTTTTTATCGTATAACGCCTCATACAATATTCTAGCGATATAACTATGATAATGATTGATATGCTTAAATTCAATTAAAACCATACATTTGACCTCATGATCCTATAAACTTCAAAATATAAGTTTTAAGCATATCTCCAATAGTTAAGATTGTTGGAAATTAAAACATTCAATCACTTGATTCTACATTCTTAGCCGTTAAATGTTATTTCAGCATGTTCCTACTAGGATATATAGGATAGGTTGTTATTTGTGCTTTCTCTAGTAATCTCTTTGTTCACTCATCTTTATCAGGTACACATCCTTCTTATTTCAATCACAAAGTATCATTTTTCCTATTCAAACTTAAAATTCATATTCATTTTCAATTACTCAATAAGATTCATAGATTCTGAATCCTCAATTTAGGCTTTGCTAAATTTTTATGTGGGATTGATCTTAAATTCAACATTTAATAGTACTTTGATTTGCCTAAAATTCAATTCAACATTCTGTACTCTTTATTGCACTAGTTTGGTAACCTCAATATCTAAATTTTTGATACACTGTTATTGAATTTTATGTTCAATGCATCATATTACAACATTAGTTTTACTAGGAAATACTCATTTGTACATCATAATCTTCTAGTAACTCTATCCATTGTCTCAGTCTCATTTTCATTTCTTTCAAACTCAATAATTACCTCATACTTTAATAATTTGTATAAAATCTGAAATGATTCATTATACCTATAATGTCTCCAAGCTCTCAGTGAAATTATTATTGCAACAAATTCTAAATCATGTATCAAAATTTAGCTGATGACACAATCACTTTATAATATTGCAACAAATTGCATCTTAATCTCTGATATAAAACTTCATTATATACTGCATAATCTCCAAATCGAAGCGATATAATTACCATAGGTGTTATAATTCCTAAAAAATTCTCTTTACATTCATCATTCGTACGATTTACACATTTTTCCTCAAACATTTTTGTCAAAGGACTAAGATCAGTGAAAACTCCTTAACAGTTTTTGGTAGTTTTCCATTTCTAGCTAATTTTAGAAAACTCCAAATCTCTTATATATATACCTTGGAGTTTCTCACTTCTTCATTATCTCTATTTTCTTTGGGTCTCCCAATGTGCCATGTTCAGATACCATACAGCCCACATTTATTTGATCAAGCTAAGATTCACTCTCATTAAACTTGGCATATAATTGTTTCTACCTTCATGATATGTAAGATTTCTTGTAGTATTCAATATGTTCTCTTTACTTTTCAAATACACTCAAAATACTATTTATGATCATAGTCAGTAATTGATACAATTTTTCTTGGATCACTTTAATCTTCAATACCATAATACTATCGGAGCCGTTGTTAACTCCAAAAGATATAACCCAAAACTCCTTGTGCCCATGATTTGTTCTCGTAATTCTTTAAGTATCTAATTCCTCAATAGGGTAATATTATCGCATGTTATTTTTGGTTTCCCAATTGACTTCTTCTCTCGAATGATTTTCTCAATTCATTTGATTTCCTCTGATTTCACATTGACTTATTCTAATGCCTACTCATTCATACTAGTTTCTCCACACATTTATTTGAAATCTTAATTTCCTGTATTGGTAACACATTCATCATATCTAATTTTTATCTCTTATACTTAATGTCACCTCAAATTCAAGAATCCAATCACTTAATTGGATACTTTTAATATGTGTTTAATTGTTGATATATTTAATTATTTACATTTAGCGATTAATGATACAAAAATGCTTAAGATACTCATTTAAATTCATATGTGATTTGAGGTACAATTTGAAAGCAAAGAAATTAAAGTGAGTCGACCCCATTTGGGACATTTTCCAAAGATCAATACTCGCTTGTCTTCATAGAGTGAGACAAAGAAAATTAAAAGATGAAAAATGGAAAACAAAGAAGAAGAAAAATTTTAATGCAAGCAGCTGAAAAAAAAAGGCAAAAACGCAACTTTACATCAACAAAATGCATACACTCTCAGTAACATATTTTACATCTTTTGCTTGAGTCTCTATTAGGATTAGGACTCCAATATATTTTCTGATTTTTTTTCTTCATTGATCATTCTATTTATTCCTTCATTGATCATTCTTAAGAATAAACTATCTGATCTGCTTAATCTAATTCGGTGAAATTCTCCTTTGAAAGAAGATTTCTTATTACTATCATTTATATTATTCATGTAACCTTTATCAACCCACTATTTCCATCACTACTTATTAGACATTCTTAGTACCTCAAGAAGATCAATTTCTATTGTTTCTTACAAGGTCATAATGTTCTGGTTACCAAAACCCAATGAAGTAGTCGACATCATTATTGTCACATATACTTAGGCGTGAATCATCAAGGCCATACCATTCTATCCAAAGATTTATTTATTACAGATCACCAATTACCTTACAATAGTAATACTTTGATCTTAATTGATCCTAAACAATATTTCTCTCTTTATCCTTACCATGATCGGAGCTTCCTCGCATTAACACATACTAATAGCAACTTTACCCCAATATTCTAGAATTTACCTCTTTTAGTGTTACATCATGTCATAATGATTCAACTACCATATTGGGTGCATTAACTCTTCTCATTTGATTCATCATCTTTTTCTTTATCTCATTTCTATCTCATCTTCCTATCGTCATTTATTTCATCTCCCATGTATATCCTTAATCAATTCAGAATTATAGATGTATAATCATCATAAAATTGGATCTCAATTTCCATTAATATATTCTTACTGTGGATCGTAACTCTTGTCACATTAATCAAACAACCACTTCGGTTCCAAATTCATCTTCTTAAGATCATAACAATTTCTGTTTCCATTACATTCTACTTGTACACTTTAATCTCATCATTTCTACTTATATCCCTATTTTTCCTTAAACAATCTATGATAATACATTCACATCTATATAACATTCGGGGATATATCACCACAGTACAATATTGATCTCGTATTCAATAATACATCCACTAATACAAATACGTTGAATCATTATCTATCATATTTACCTATATACTATTTCTCATTTCTAAATATTAACAAACTTTCATTTTCTCACATTTTGAAAGAGCATCACTCTTCTCACCAATTCTATCAACTCAAACTCTTAACACATGCTCATGCGTGTGACTTATACATATGTGACTTAGACTACGGATCAGTTGCTACTGTCTGCTATGGCATGACTAAAATGCATGTAACTTGACATATATTTTGAAAAATGCCCATGTAAGATACTAATTCTGGGCTCTTATACCAAAATGTAGCACCCCACTCTTGCAAGACACATACCTGATATTCTGAGTGATGTCCGAGTGTGAATCTCGCAAGGGTAGCATACTAGAAAAGTCAATTCTTGAAAACTCAGTAGAAATTTTTTTTCCAAAAATAGTACAAGCATATGTAGGAATCAACAATCAAATTCGGGCCCACTCTTTTCTTTCATAATGTCAAAATCATATTTATTATTATTACAATCAAGATCATTCTCATTTACAAACCCTTTTCCATTTTGGAAAGTTATTACAAAATAGCATATTCAAATATACATTTTACAATAATTACAGAAGACGTAATTTGATACAACAATAAGAAAATACAAATGCAGATTCAAACTGATCCTGCCCTTTACCTCTTACTTGAATGCAGTGGCTATACCCCCGTTTGCCTAACGAGGTAACTTTTCTGAGCCTGAAAAATATTACAAATTTTGGGTGAATTTTGCGAACTTAGTGAGTGACCATCCTCGATGACTCACTCAATCACACAACATATACATTACACATATTCACATAATATATGTCAATTCACTAATAATCATATTAAGTCACATATATTTCACATTTGCTTGGAACATATCTCACATTCAAAAAATCAATCATACTATTCAAAACATACACATCAAATGCATATGTAATACTTATGAGACTCACTTTTAATTTGTTATTGTTGTGACCGAGTGCCTATAACTGTCCCGTATCCATTGTGGATACCGAGCTCATTAATAACTGCCCTGTATTTGTTGTGGATACTGGGCTCATTTTACATAGTGAGCCTTTGGCTCTTATACACTTTTTGAGCTTTAAGTTTTTTTTCACAATTTGAGCTTTAAGCTCTTTTTCACATTTAAGCTTGAAGCTCTTTTTCGATAGCTACTCCAGTCACAACAACCTTTATCTTTTATGCATTCATGAAATGAAATGAATCACATTCACATCTTTTCAATCAGTTACTTTATTTCACTTTACACATATCATCGGACCTTAGCTCGGTATTCAACATTAAAGTTAAGAATCACTTTTTCATTTATATGCATATTCATATTTCTCTTCTAAACTCGGTCCGGCATTTAACAATCAATTTGTGTGTCACATATTTTGTCAAATTCACATACAAGGAGTACTTCTGTTATTATTCATGCATTTATCAAACTCCTTGGACATTCAATGTCCGGAATCAGAACAATCACATTTCATTTCAATGGCAATTCAAAGCAGAAAGTTAAAACATAACAAACAGTGAATGAGACCATCTAGTTTGACTCACAGTACGCTCTAGATTAGCAATTGCTTCCAAGATCTAAAAATGTTTGAATGTGCATGTTTATCCTGCACATCCAAATTATGCAACACACACATTGCACAGACTTACATTAATAATTTTGCACAATTATAGGCATTCATTTATACACAAATGTGTATACGGAATAAGTACAATGCATGCTCAATGACAATATCGGGTATCGTTCCATTATTCTCATCACGTAAAAATTCATATTTCCAAACTCACATAAGTAGCATTCATACTTATGGTTTATACCTCAATAAAACCATTAGAATCAAAATTCATAACTCATTTGGTCAAATTCAAATTTTTCCTGAAACATACTTTCGAGTCAAGTTTGCATGTTCTTTTTGACCAAGAAAATGGAGTAATTTGAGAACAATTTTCTAGAGAATAATTTCTTCTAGAAAATTGTTCTCCTATCTCTTAAGTTTCTAATGAAACCAAGATCATTCAATTTGATTCAGTAATTTGAAAGTTATACTCCAAATATTTTCAGACTATTCTCATTCTGAAACAGTACACTATACTCAACTTCCATCCAGAAATTGAAATTCTTAAACACAAAATTAACGTTCAATTTCTTTAGGCAATTTGTATCCCTATGTCTCTAGGTTACTTCAAAGTAAAAAACATTCCATTTTGATTACTACAAAAGAAGAAATTTTCAAAATACTGAAGCCTATTCAATGAAATCTTTCTGGTTATCATATTCCAACATAGTCATCATTTTCATCTTTAATCCATTAACCCAAAAAAATTAAGTCACGGATGTGCAACATCAGTGCACAACCATGCAGTCCAACACAGTTGAGTCAGGGGCGTGCAACCATCATGCACATCTGTGCACACTAACATAACGCATGCCCATGCAACTTAACGCACGACCGTACACACCTAGCCCAGATTTTTCCTCATCATTTATGTCCCAACTTTTTCACTCAATCTCTCCCAAATGATTTCAGGTGGCAAACATTTTTCGTGGAGATGTAGATAAATGTGTTACGAGTATTTTGGTTTAAGAATCAAGTCATTTGGATGTTGGTAGAAGAAGTTATAATAAAAAGATTTAAGGATGTTCAGAAAACCATTGTCTACAGCCTCGGGTCGCAATCATAATCGTCAGCGAAGTCTCAATCGTGCTTTCTAACTTTTTGAGCGATGTCGTGATCATGCTAAAGCACTATCGTACATCCTCCTTCTTTTTAATTCACTGAAACTGCAATTCTTCTTCTCTCCTTCCAATTGTTTTCCAGATTTCTCATCCCTATCTTATTCAACCATCACATAAATCATCTATACTTCTTCCCTTTTGATTCAACTCTACAAAAATGAATCAAAATCCAAGATTTAAACTTACACGTCAAAAAATCGATTCTCATATATGCAAATTTTAGTTTCTACAATTTTTTTCTCTATCTACTTTCATCTGATACATATTTCCACCTTTCCACTCCTTCATTTCATCAAAAACTTATCATTTTATCAACTTTACACCTATTCTTTAACTCTAAATTCATTTTTTGTTCATCTCTAAAACACCCAAAATATTCAGTCATGCATAGCCACCTACATATCCACAGTAAACATAACATATATGAATATCATCTTTAATGAATTTCTGCACTAATTTCATATGCATTTTCGTTGTTCTTTCAACTCCAAAAATCATTTCTACACTATCTTATAACATTTTGATCATCAAAACCCACAAACAAAACTATCAATATATTCATCCTGTACTCACGATATACATGAAAATGTCCATTTTTCCCTTATTCATGTCATGACAATAAATCACCATTTTTGTTTCATAAACCAACAACTCTAAAGGATTTACAAGATACTTACTTTATAAAACTCTAAAATCTTCAAAAACTTAAGAAGCCCTAATTTTCTTGCAAATCGCGTACACCATTATAAAGGTTAGTAAGTTTCGGCTTTTCTTGAGGCAAATGGAAGAAAACCGAAGTTGGGAGTAAAAAAAGAAATAAATGAAAACAAGGTTTAAATTTGGTGGAGGTTTGATGAAAAACTTTGTGTTAATGAAGAACTTGAGGAAGAAGCTACAAGAAAGATGAAGCTAAGAGCACTGTACTTGGTCTTTTAAAGTAATTGTATGCTAAAACTTGAACTAGATAAGTGACACTTGTCACTTATCTAACATCTAAGGCTTTAACTATGTTCTTATTGAACTAGTCCCATAACTCTCATCTTTTCATTCCATTCATCTCTAAAATTTTCAATATCAATAACTCACAAATTCTAAAGTCATGTCCAAATTTTCAATGTTTTTTTTTTACGATTCTCCAATATCATTTGATTCTTATTTCTATTCCCATTTATCTTGGCATGTTTCCTAGTCCAATAATACTCAATATTTTTGGAAATTTTTCCTTAAAACTCACCAAAAATTATAAATCAATACATTATTCTCCACATTGATTTTCAATACAATTAATTCATAATTCTCACATAATCACATTTATAATCAATTACGCTAAGCAATTGTCAATGAATACATGTACAGTCATTTTAATGTGTGCAAAAGTTCAAATTCACGTACGTGTATGCTAACAATATGCATGAGCATGAAAACACATTTTTTTTAATCTTTCATTAATCTCACATGTACTATATTTTTGGGTTCTAACTCTTAATATGAGAATGAGATGTTACACCATGATCTTTCAGGTATCAACATGCAAAGCAAAAGCTATCAAATGAGTATCATGTTCAAGACCTCAATTCATCATCAATTCAATACATATTCTATCCAATTCAAGTATCAAATAATTTATATTATAGCCTGCAATCAAGTTTAGCATTCCCTTACCTTCTTAACTTCAAAGAATAACTCCAAGTGTAACATCCCACCCCCGACGGGAAGGGTAGAATAGTAATTTGCCAAAGGATGAGAGTGATTGGGACTAATTAGGATTGTTCATGCATACTGGTAGTTATGAACAGTGACTTTATGCACATGAAAAATACCTGTACATGCATTCATGACATTCCCGGTATTTGTGCCTAATGACATTGTCTTGTGAA
>JANIJH010030933.1:0-10493 GCA_024520975.1 Erythroxylum areolatum | reverse complement strand
ATAACACTCATTAAGCTCGTTTAGCTCACCCTTTATTTTCTGTTCTTTTATTTTTAAATTTTAACCTCCCAGGTGCACGCTTAGGGATTTCAATACCTGGGACTCCACCATTGGAGTAGCAACCTTCGTCACGTGTGACTATGTAGGCAAATTTCTTGTGCATTTGTTTTACATGTATTGCATAATTACGAACATGTTTTGAACTTCTTTTGTATAAAGACAGATTGTAAATATTTTACTACATATAGTTCATCATCTTCATAAATATGTCCTAATCTTGGTTTTGTGAAAATATGGTTATTTATAAATGTTATTTTATTTAAGTAAATGCATGAATGTGTCTGACCCTTTGATATTGTTTCTGAATGGAATTAAAGTCTAAAAGTAGTAATGGTGCCTTAGTTAAGTGGATAGAAGTGTTTTGAATTGCTTTTTAGGAACTTAAAATTTTTGGCGTTGTTAAATAACAACTGTTATACTGCTGAAATTTTTAATGAAGGTTACTTTTAAAAACTTCACTTTTAAAAACTTCCACTGCTATTCCTTTTTCTTTTCTTTATATGGATTTTAAATTATTTTGAAGAAAAGGGAAAAGACTTAGCTCCAGGGAAACTTTCCAGTTGGATTGGATATCATCTGGAGGGTTTTCGTGGGGTATCGGGTAGGTCACCTAGTCATTAGGAAAAGGGTCTATCAAATAAGTTTTATGAAAACTTTGATACTGAAAAATAAGTCAACCACTACCATTGGTACCATACGGTACTTCTCAAATCACTTTTAATATAAATAGTGGCGGTATTATTATTTTCATAGCTCTCCTTACTCAACATAAGCCACTAAAAGTTTCTTTACCATACGGTATAGTAGTCATAAAGTCATGGAGCTAGTTCTGCATCACTTACCCGCAATTGTTTAACCATTGTTTACAGAGCTAGTTCTGCATCGCTTATCCATAACAGTTTAACCACTATAGAACAGTAGTTACGAATCTGGTTCTGCATCACTTATCCATAACAAGTCCCGAAATTGGTTCTATATCTCTTTCCTTTGACTGGTTAATCATTATTTATAGAGTTGGTTTTACATCGCTTACTTGTAATAAGTTAACCATTATAAATATACCGATATAATAACATGTATACAGCCTAATAGGCAATAGGCAAAAGCAACTCTTATATTTATGACTTATATTTGTTTCTAAATTAAGTATAGGAGGATTCATAATTGAATTATTTCAATGTAACTCTCAACCGTATAAAATTTAACTTTCAATTTAAAAATTATATATTAAGTATAGGAGGATTCAAACATGTGTACCAATAGGCAAAAGCAACTCTTATATTTATGACTTATATTTGTTTCTAAATTAAGTATAGAAGGATTCATAATTGAATTATTTCAATGTAACCCTCAACCGTATAAAATTTAACTTTCAATTTAAAAATTATATATTAAGTATAGGAGGATTCAAACATGTGTACCAATAGGCAAAAGCAACTCTTATATTTATGACTTATCTTAGTTTCTAAATTAAGTATAGGAGGATTCATAATTGAATTATTTCAATGTAACTCTCAACCGTATAAAATTTAACTTTCAATTTAAAAATTATATATTGCCAAAGCATACACTTATTCTAGCAATATTCACTTATAAAATATCATTTGCATAAAACTCAGTATAAATATTCATTTGATGATCAAATGAAAACTATTTGCATAAATGCAATTTAAAGAACACTCACATATCATCAATTCTTTTACAAAGAATTAAGTCATATAAAACAGCTAAAATACACTCACAACTTGCTAGTTTCTTTTTCACCATTTTGAAACCCTTTAGTTGGCTTCATTTTTTGATTTGAAAACCTAATACCAATGCATTCAACTCCTTAATACATTTTTCAATTAAATATACAATAAACCATGTTAACTTCATTACTTTCCACATACACTCCACATCTTTAATCATATTATCATGGTCATTACTTCATAACCATATTTGTATACTAAAAATGCCCTTAAGGCCAAACTTAACATATTATACATTAAACTCTTCCAATTCAATTTCATTTGATTTCTAACACTTTAACAATCCAAATTCAATCCCATGACATTTTAATACACTCATTTAAGCTGTAAAATTTCCTTAACAAATTTTTTTATAAAATCTAGCACCTTAGGTCAAATTTCAACCAAAACCAATTCCAAATCAATTATTTTCATTTCTTTACTTCATTAACATCAAAATAATGCTATGAACATCATAAAACATCAAAATAGAATTTTGGATCATAACATATTGGAAACCCTAACCTTGGCCGAAAACTCATCTAATCATTTCCATGATTTTTCTTACTTTCTTTCATCATTAAACCAACTTCCTAATGTCATTCATTAATCTTAAATCATCAAATACCAAACTAAAACACTTTAGGCGATTGATCTCACCTTGAACAAGTTTGACTAAGGCTTCACACAATAGGTTCTCTTGATTTTTTTTCTCCCAATTGCTTCCAATGTAATAAAACCTTGATATTACATGAAAAGGGAGCAATTTACACCATCAAAACCAAATCTAATCTATAACCCAACAAATCAATTTTTTTTTCAACAACATAACTAAGTTTACCTACCCATTTTATTCTTTCTCTTCACTTGAATAGCTATGAAATCTTGCTAGATGCTTGATTAGAGGTAGAAGCGCATGAAAAACGGTTCGCAACACTTCTCCATGGCCATAGCCGAACCTCTTTCTTCTCCTTTCTCTTTTTCTTTTTCTTTTTTTCTCTCTCTCTACATTTCTCTCAGCAAAGGCTAGCCACCAGCGTTTAAAGAAGATGAAGGCTTTGTTGAATTACAAAATTGCCCCCATTTCCATTATAGAACCTTTATCCTTAATAACATCTTATAATTACAACTTTAACAAAATGTCTCATATTTACACTTTTACTCATGCCACTTGTCACCATTTAACTAGTACTCTTCTAATGACTTATCATTCCACTAAATTCTTGTAAAAATACCAAATTGCCCTTTAATGAATACAAAACAACCAAATTACCTTTTAATGCATTTAATTCACCAACTAACTGAATTAAATTCTGAAAATATTCCACAACCGTCTTATTATCAAATTGACCATAAAATAATCAAATTAGGTACAATACTTATTGATTGGATGCTTTTAATAAAATTTCGAATGGCTTTAAAATCCTTAAAACCCATTATTTTTCAAAAAGGGCATTTTAATCCAATAATTTTAGATTACCCAAATTCTATTGAAATAACTTCCATTTTGACCCGTTTTAGTTCCTATAGACTCCAATCTTAGTTTTGGAGCTTTTCATCATATTTTGAAATTATTTGGTAACCTTTTGGTTTCTCGAAAGAATTTTCAGATTGAATCCAGAAATCACTAAATGTCACCAAAATCATCTGGATTTCATTTAAAAGTACCACCTAAATCTTCAGAGCACATTTTGTAGCTTTTAAAACTCATTCGGACTCGTTCTATAGCTTTTCAAAGTTTTTGGAAAATTTTTGAGAAATTTTCGGTCAAATCCAGAATCATCTCTTGTCTATCCTTGATCCCCGTTATAACCTCAATAATACATTTAAACGCTTAAATTACTCTAGGACACCATAAATAGAGCATACTTTATAAAATGCATATACAACACAGTACACAGTACAATCATTTAGCTGGGATATTACAATTTCTCTCCTCTTTACAGAAATTTTGTCCTCGAAATTTTAAACAAACTTACTCATCTCAAAAATACGGATGTTGACTTCACATCCACTCTTTGTGATTCCACTCTGTCAATCACTTCATGGGGGCCAACATATTATGGGCTTAACCTATCATGTTGTCTCAAAATGGACCATTCCTTTCCATAATGATATTTTTAAAAATTCTTTTATTTTAAACTCCACATGATAGGCCCTTATCCTGTAATGACTAAGCGACCTGCCTGACACTCGATGGTGGCTCTCTGGTCAATATCCGAGTTGTCTGGAAAGTTCTTGTGAAGTTAAGCCTATTGCCTTTATTAAGGAAAAGCTCAATTCATAATAAGAAATGTAAACAGTGGATTTTTGTTTTTCAATTTATTAAAAATTTCGGCAGTATAATGATTGTATTTTGACAACCTAAAAATTTCAATGTCCCTATAAAAGTTCAAAATACTTGTATTATCACATCAATTTCTCAACTCCAAATTGTGGACTTCAAATCCACTTACATGCAGTCTCAAATAGTTACATCAATAAACTTTGAAAAGCTAAAACAAAGTCATGCATTCCATTCAAAAACCTTCACACATATCCATTTTTTATACAAATGTACTTTCCAAAACATGTTCAAATATATGCAATAGTTCTAAAAAATATGTACAAGGCAAAGTAAAAATGCCTACACAGCAACACTTGACGAAGTTGACTACTTGTGAGGTGGAGTCCCTGCTACTGAAGCCCCTGAGCGTGCACTAAAGAAAACATTTTCTTGTCTTTTCAAGTAATAACCAATGTTCTTACAAAACACATTCTTTTCTTTTCATAAGATCAATGCATATGTAAAACAAAACATATATATTTTTCTGAGATCAAGATCCACTTTTCTTATAAAGTATAAGCGATGGCAATCAATACTATGAACTTTCTTTTTAAAACTTAGTCTATCATTAATTTTCTTTGCCATATGGTGCCCTTAGGTGTAAGGCCACAGAGCTAGTTTTACATCGTTTACCCGTGCTTAATTAACCTCTATATGTCAATTGTTATGAAGCTAGTTTTGCATCGCTTACCCATAATGATGCTAGCACTACAAATAAATCAGTTGTTAAGAGGCTGGACTTGCATCACTTACCCGTAATAGTGTTAGCATAATATATACTCCACATATGCAGAGGGCAACTCACAGGACATATTGATAGACACAACACCACCCATGTTAGTGACAGACGTCCCCAAACACCACCATGCATATTAAGACATACTCTTCGATATAATTGTATATATAAGACCTAACAGCGTACCATAGGCTAAACCATAATTAATGTATGAGTGCGTCTCATTTTAATACCAATTAAAAACATATTCAGAATCCATTGATATGCCAACTTAAAGCATATGCAAATTTCAATTTAATGTCAATTTAAAGCATGTGTACATCTCATTAGTTTCCAAGTGCATCCAAACTCAATTAAATGCTAAATCAAAGCATATGTAAACCTTATGAAGATTAACTTTTACATTCAAGTAGTAGCACCAATGAAATTATTCATAAACATACTTTTCATAGTACGGTAAAAACTATCTTTACAAAATCAATTTAAAGGTACACTCACTGTTTGTCGTTTATCATAAACCACCCTCAAGTATTCGGTGCTTTTCCTTTATTAGTCTTAAGTCTACGGTGACGAGAAAACTTTATTGTCTTACTCAACTATGAGAGAGACCCCTGAAAGGTTCCTAAAACATGCCAAGTACATCCATAACTTACCTCATTGTGTTACAAAATTTATGACAAATGACTTAGCCAAAATCTTAGCATTTAGTAAGATTAAAATTATATTTTCTTTTCATTCAACCATTAAACAACCATTGAACTGTCCATGATTTCTATATATTGTCTTCTTTCCACTTAAATAATGTACATAGTATATACATACTGTTTTCCTTACATTGAACCATTGAACTATAGACAACATACATGCTACCAGTAAACAGACATTAAGCCGCATATATAGCATTTACATGCTGCTAATAAATAACCATTGAGCAACATACATATGATATGGATATACATGTTGTTTTCATCTCCATTTACCAAATAAAACTTCAAAATTCACTTAAACACCATATTTTACCCATTCTAACTCACTAATTTCTTCAGAATGCAATTCCACACAATTTAATTCACCATATCACAATCGTGTATAAAGAATCATGGTTATGACCCATGTCCAGAATCCATGCCTCTACTTGTTCCTTAATTTTAACACATAAAACGTTTAAATTAGGTTTTAAAGTCTTCTAGACATTTGTTCCTCTATGTCTCTAGTTTCCATATCATGAAAAATCATACCATTTCAACTTACAAATTATGAAACATGTACCAAATATCATAAGATGCTTCAATACAGGGGCAATATCAAGTTACCATAATCAATCTCAATTTTCAATGTCATTTAGCTAGCTTTAGGTGTAAGTCTCTTCTAGATATTTTTAGTACTATGTCTTAGGTTTCATTTACAGTTAGAATTACCCAATTTGGAGTTCTGTAGACTAAGTTATGGCCAAAACAAGAAGACTGTTCAAGGAAACTGAGAATCCTAATACAGAATTTCACTAAACATAGTTAGGAAAACTTACCACTTTCTTCCAATCTTTTGGAAAATTGCAAGCTTTCATCAAATCATGCTCCAACCCACCTTTGGCTCTCCCCTTTTCTTATTTTGTTTTTCAGTCACGGGTAACTCACTTTCACTCTCATAGTTATGACAAAAAGAATGAAGCAATCTTCTTAAGTTTGCTCCTTTAACACATGCCACATTTCATCTTCCATCATGAATCATCAATCCACTATTCAGAATGTAAAAAGACCAATTTGACCCTAATCACTATGCAAAAAGACCAAATTGTCCTTTAATGAATTTAGTTCACCGACTAATCGAATTACAATCAGAAAATATTCCGCAACAGGCTTATCATCAAATTGACCATGAAATACTCTTATTAGATTCAATACTTATTAATTGGATGCTTTAAAAAATATTCGAATGGGGTTAAAAGATCAATATCTATTATTTTCCAAAAAGGTCATTTTAAGTCCTAACTTCTTAAATTCTCGAAATCCATCCAATTGGAATTTTTTTCGATCCGTTTCAGTACTATTACACTCTAATACTTATTATGAATATTTACAATTGTTTTTAGGATAGGGTCCCCAAAAATCACTATTCATGCAAAAATACTATTCACCAAACATAAAAATTTACCTTCATTGAAAGGAAAGGTTAGGGGTTTTATACCACATGCTTCCTCCATTTCTACACCTAGCTCTACTGTCGATTTTAGATACTATCACTTTGACCCGAACCATTTTGATCTTATTTGTGGTTATTTGAACTATTTTAGTCCAACCAATTTTCTTTCATCTATCTTATCCTCATATTCCAGTAGTTAATGTAATTATATACTTCTAATCACTTATAACTTGATTAATCTATTAAGAGGATACCTATCTTGGATGGTTAGGAAATGGGTAGATTTTTTTATTTGATCCTTTATCTCCCATATACTATCATATCCACTTAGATTTCACAAAACTACTACCATAAAATCCTTTATAATATGCTTCCATTTCCATTCTCGAATAAGGAGTGGTTGACCATTTTTTTGGTTATTTGACTCTCAACTTGACTTATTGATTTAACAGGCATTTAAACATATACTTTACATAGGGCCATGATCGTAGGGATTCAGCCACAATTGTGATAGAGAGCAGATAAATTGGCCACGATCATGGCTTGCGTGTAGGCAAACGCGGGGTCACTTTCGGATTCAAGTTTTCAAGGGATTTTTTGGACGTTTTAGGCATCGAAAAACCTTAGGTGTACCCTAAATGGAAAATATTATATAAAGAAAGGGAAATGACCTAGAAAGGAAGTCTCCAATCTACCACTTTTGGGAAAACTACAAGAAAAGAGAAGAGCTCTCAAAATCTGCCATTTTTGGAAAACTCCAAGAAGAGAGAGGGAACTAGCAGAGAAGTTTTTGTTATTTTCCATAAGCTTAGCTATTCTCTTTCAGCTTCAATGCTTTATTTCATATTCATTCCATTAGTTTAAAGCTTTATTAGTGCTAATCATATTTTTACATTTTCTAGAATGTTAGAATGAATGTTTAATGGATTCTAGAGATGAACTTTATGAATTTTGTAAGGAACTTTAGGTTATATCAATGAATGTTTATTCCCTTAATTTTCTAGCTTTAATCTTGGTTGTTTGAGTTTATTTATGTGCTTTTTCACATATGAATTTCTTGGGTATTTGAATGTTTAATGGTTTATGTTATGGGTTTTTGCTTATTTGTGATGCTTTGGATTAATTTATGCTTAACAGTTAGGATTTATGCATGTTCTTAGACTCATGATCAACTAATTTAGGTTTTTGTGTAAGTTATGTGTGTTGGAAGTTTTATTTTGATGCAATTAGTTTACATTTTGTAATTTAGGTTATGATTAGTTATTTGATAGCACAAAGAGTTTTGATTTCTCTTAAGTTAGTGTTGAATTTTGATTTTTATCACTTCTTTTATAATTTCCATCCTTGGTTTTATTTAATTAAGTTGGTTTTTGTTTATTTGATATCTATTGTGCTTAATATGCACATGTGTGTCTAGACTACTTAGAGGTTTGGAGATATTATAAGTTTGAAAGGATGGAAATTGTGAGAATGTAGTTGAATTTGTCTTAAATTGGTGCTTCTAGGTCTAGGTTGGTTTGGGATTTAGGATAAATGTCATGAATTAGGATTTACTTATAAGTTTGATCACCTTTTAGGCAACTTTCTAATATGAAGGCTAGGGATGAGCGTGTGATATATAATAGTCCATAGTGATTCCCGGAAGTAACGATAGGTTAGTTGAATTTGTCAGGAAAATTAATCAACAAATCTAGGATCCCATACCTTTAGGTTACACCTTTCGAGCTTATAAGTAGGTGGCCTAAGTTAGTTGTTTCTTAGTACCTAATTCATCTTTGCTATTGAACTTAAAAAACCTATTATAGGTTATAGTGGAGATTGGGGCATTTCTAGAGCTTATTAGTTTTGCCTATTTTAAAGAAATTAAGGGTTTGAGAGCTTAATCGAGTCCATAGGTTAACACAATGATGAGAGTACCTTTTATTGAGATTTAAGGATCAATGAACATTCCAGAATCCTGAAGATATCTCCAACCCACTTATTTACCCTTTTTTAGTATTTTCTAAATTCGCTTTGTGTTTGTCTTTTTGTTTACGTTCCGTGCATCCTAACTATATCGTTTCATCATTTTAGGGTGTTTTGTTTTCTTTTGTTTGCAACATTTGAAATATCATTTGCATCCCAGCTCCCTGTGGTTCGACCCTAGCTCGCCTTTTATTGCATAGTTTGGTAGTTATGAATTCATTATTTGGTAGTTAGTGACAGGTTATAACACTTTCGATATCTCTAATCTCATCGAACAACTTTTGCACCTAACTTATAAATACACCTAATCAAACTCCCTGACACTACTAGGGCCTCCCGTGGCTGATGCATCACCGCTGTCCATATCTCAAGGTTAAAAAAAAAATTCCATTAGCAGTTTTGCCGGTTTTAACTGTTCTAAACAGGGTGGATACATAAAGAAAAACATTTATTGAACCATCCTTATGCTTGGCCTCTCGAGCTGAAGGAACTTCAAGTGCTGGAGCCTCTAATGTGGCTTTGGGACTCCTAAGATTTCATTGATACATAATGTTGTGAACTCAAAGGTAAACAATATAATACTAAAAAATAACAAAAGTTTCTGGGTTGCCTTGTTCACAAAACCATATAAGACCATATTATGAAATCATAACACGTATAGAGACAACCCTATTTCAAAATAGGCTCTGATACCACTTGAAAGGACTTATCCTGAAGTTCTCCTCTTAAAACCCGAGTGGAGGCCTCGCGGCAACCCTACAATAGTCCTCCAATCGATAATCTACTTGACCAAAGGGTTCCCGCAAAACCAAGTCATTTAACTATTCAAAACCTTTTATATTTTAGTAATTAAAAGTGCAGAAAATAATGGGGACTTTTTTGGTTTAAAAATATAAAAATAAGGGTGAGATAAGCGAGCTCAGTAAGTTTAATTAGTTTATAAGAAAATTGAACTTTTCATAACAATTTAACTACAATATTCCATAGAATCATAAAGCTTATGGCAAAAAATTTTCCATAATAATTTATTCGTGCATTATCAAATCTGGTAATAACATAACATTTTGTAAAACACAATTTCAAATTTTTTGAAAAACTATTTCGAAATACTTTTTGAAATTAAATTCATCATATAAAAGTTTTTATTTCCCATTTTCCTTAATCAATAAACAGTGGTAGAATTATGTTTTCTGAAAATTTTAATACTAAAAAATGAGCCAACCACTAGCATTAGTACTATACAATACCTCTCAAATCACTTTTAACACAAATAATGGTGCCATTACTATTTTCATGACTTTCTTTACTCAACATAGCCTACTACAAGTTTCTTTACCATACAGTAAATTAGGCATAAAAGTCACGGAGCTAGTTCTGCATCGCTTACTCGCAACTGGTTAATCACTATTTACGAAGTTGGTTCTACATCGCTTATCTATAACATGTTAGCCGCTATAAAATGTTAAGTCAAAATGACTTTACTTCAATATGATTTTGATGTATAACAAAGAGAAAAATAAAAGAAGTTAGAAATACA
>JANIJH010030721.1:0-11137 GCA_024520975.1 Erythroxylum areolatum | reverse complement strand
GAAATCTCAAAACTTATTCCGCAGCAACCAAACAACCAACGCCGGCCCCCACATGATGTTTACCAGATTTTCAACACCACAAAGATCACATGCATGACACCACTTATTCCAAATTCCAGCAGCTTGTGCATTGTATGGTTCTGGACTTTTAATGTTCTGGGTTATGTCTTACCAATCTCAACTTTTCAGATTTTGGGTGTGCTATATTTTTTAAAAAATATTTTTGGGTGTTTTATGAAACTAATTTCGTATATTTGTTTAACTCTTAAACAAAATTTTAATCATAGTGATTATTCAACTCTAAATTGAATATCTGGTTTTAAAATATATAATCTCAACTTTTTAGATTGTAAGAATATTTAATTATGCAACAATTGCAATTTCAATTCCAAAATTAATCAATAACAATTAAACATATTTTAATCAAATTATGAAATTAAAGTTTGCTATGTTACTGGAAAATAAGAACGAAATCGAATCCCAATCGTGGCGAAATAATTAAAAAAAATTTGTATTTTAATTTCAGAAAACTAAAATCACTTTAATTCTATAAAATAACTAACAAATAAATCATAATAATGGTATGAACAAAATATTTGAAATAACTTTGTAATTCTTACAAAGAGGGTTACACAAGAAATCCTACCTCTATTGGAGCTAAAATCTATTTATAATAAGCTTTGGACATTTTAGTAATTTAATTGAAATTAAATTCTAACTCTAATTCTAATTAAATACCAATTATGTCCAAATAAGGTCCAATATCTCGTATTGATCTTTATTTATTAAATATCTCATATTTAATCATCAAATTTCTCAAACTTTACAATCAAGTTCAACTTAATTAAAAATATCTTTGTTTTCTTCAACTTATTTTTTAAATGAGACTCATTAAGTTATCAAATATGTTGTCAATTGATATAAATTATAACTAAAAATCATATTTATGATTAAATAAATTAAACTCCTTTAATTTATCTTTAATTCTCTAATTAAACAATTTATATTCATAGATTAAGATTAGCGTCTAGCAACATATCATGACTACCCAAATATTTAATAATATTAAAGTGATTTTGACTAATTTTTTCGTTCATGAATTTCTTTCCGTATAATTCAATCATTTCATCATACAACGATCCGATTAAACATAGAATATAAAATTAATGTTTACTTTATTTTACATCCAATCATATTGATTCATCACCATTAGTTTGATTCAATTAATGACATTTATACACTATTTACAAAACTTTATTCCACTTTGGTCAAGGATTTCCCGAGTCAATACTAATTTAGAATAACATAACATTTTTCCTAATTACTTTAGGGCGATGAATTATATCTTGATCACTCAACTACCTCTATATAGTTCATGCTACATCCAATGACTACTGAATGAGCTATCCATGGTTAAAATAGGTCATAAGTAGTATCGAAACATAGCAACCTCTATATAAAATAACTTTGGAGACCTTAAGTCAAAGGATCACTTACACAATCATCACAATGGAAATTTTTATAAATATACAAATAATGTTCCAAATGGATTTCTCATGTCGGGTCAGTTGAAAAAACTTTGTAACTTTTATAGAGATGGTTAAGCAAGAAGTGCTAACTCACTTAGAACTTAAGCATATTTATAATAAGTTTTTGCCATTTTAATAATTTAATTAAAATTAAATTCTAATTTTAATTAAATTTTAATTAGAATTACAAATAATTCTAATTAAATATCAATTATATCCAAATCAGAACCAATATCTCATATTGATCTTTATTTATTAAATATCTCCTATCTAATTATAAAATTTCTCAAACTTTACATCAAGTCCAACTTGATTAAAATATCTTTTTTCTCTTCAAACCACTTTTTATATGAGACCTATTAGGTTCCTAAATATATTGGCAATTGATATACATTATAACCCTAAATTATATTTAAGATTAGATAAACTTAACTCTTTTAATTTATCTTTAATTATCTAATTAAACAATTTATATCCAAAGATTAAGATTGGCTTCTAGCAACACTTCATGAAAACCCAAATATTTAAGAATGCCAACGTAATTTTGACTAAGCTTTTCATGCATGACTTTTTAAAAATATACTTGAATACTTTCATCGTACAATGTTTTGATTAGATATAGAGCATGAAATTAATATCTATTCTATTTTGAGTTAAATCATATTAGTTCTCCGCTATTAGTTATAAATTCAATTAATGACATTTGTAAACTAATTACAAAATGTCATTTTACTTTGGTCAAGAATTTTCCGAATCAATATTAACTAAGAACAACGGAATGTTCTCATTGATTACTTTTAGATGATGAATCATATCTTGATCACTCAACTACCTCCGTATAGTTTATGTTACATCCATTGACTACCGAATGAGCTATCTATGATTAAAATATGTCATAAATGGTATCAAAGCATAGCAATCTCTATACAAGATAACTTTAGAGACCTTGAGTCAAATGATCACTTATACAATCACAATGAGAATTTCCATAGGCAAATAATTAATATTCAAAATAAATTTCTCATATCAGGTTAGTTCAGCGAATTTGTTCTTTAAGAATCACCCACACCTTTATTTATGTATCTCTGTACTTTAGCTTACGAGGTTGACTACTTCCTCTATAAAAAAAAAAACATAATGTGTGCTATTTTTTATGTTCTATTAATATTCATTCTTAATAGAATAATAGTCGTGAACAATTTAGGAATAATACATAAATACATAATAAATCTCATAATTATAATTTTATTTGTAATATATAATTATCCTTTGGATTTTATTATATACATCTAAGTATGCATAAAATAAAAGAATATCGTTAAATAGTTATCACTAAATTACAACCAACCCAATTAGTTTTAGGTCATAAACCAACAATATAAACTAAGAAACTGTTGTTTCTACAATAGCATCAACGAGTTCAGTAGACAAGTTTCTTAACGTAGGAGAACACTTTTTATTACAAGGTTTTATATTGTTGCTCTAATCATATATAATTATCATAATTATAATTACACTGCTTATTTACATTGTTCAAAATTATCACAATCACTAGTACAACATATGATTCATAATTTTAAACCTTATTTTACAAGAATATTGTAAAAAACTGTAAATAGTTAACGTAACCTTACCCTTATATGGTAGAGAAGGAACAAGAATTATAAGGCAAATCATCAACAACCTCCACCACCACAACCTCCTCCTCCACCACAACCACCGCAACCACCACCGCAACCGGCGTTACCACTGCTGGAAGCAACAACAGCTGCTACCCCACCAGCGGCAGCAACAGCTGCTACCCCAGCAGCACCTGCAGCTTTGCTTGGCTTCTTTCTGGGACTGCTACCAAAGCAACACATGATCAAGTAAATGAAATAGCTTGGCCAAAGCTTCAACGCCTCCTTCTCTCTGAAATTATTTAACAATCACAAAAGCATAATAATTCTGCTAAAACTCCTTATTTATACAAGTTAGCCAAAGAAGAGAATTAAATATCTACCGATCACCCAGAAGATTCTATAGGACCACAACCTTGTATCAAGCTTTTGTCACAATCAAAGTTGGTGATAATGATACGATTCCTCGAGGCCCAATGTCCAACTGCCAAGTAACGAGTGCATTAGGTTTACCGGTCAATATGTCATTCATTTTGTCCCCTTCGAAATGGTCCCATGTTGTCTGATGCATGTAACCTGATCTAAATAAAATAATATTATTTTAATAAAATTTAACAATACTTTGTTTAACAATTAAAATTTTAATTAACAAAAAACACAGCATTTTAGTAAAAGATATTAGTTTAAGTTTAATAAATCAAATTTAAGAAATTTAAATTGAAAATGGAAAATTATAATCTAAATTTGTCCATTCCCATTTCGATTTAGTTGACTTTCTTAGGTAACCATCTGTTAAGTTTTGTTTGCAGGAATCGAAGTCCAATAACTTAAATGTCAAGGGATTTGAGATTGTTGATCTATCGTTTAATTACACCAAACAACGATATTGGTTGTATAATAACAGTGCAAGACATGAAAAGAACACATCTTTTGGTTCTCCTACAGCAAATAAGGGGAGAATACGACAAAAAAACACACAAAATTTTGTCTGGAAGGAACATAAAACATAGGATTTAAGGAATCAAATATAAGTTTTTCTCATTCTTAATATTCAAATATTAAAAACATAAATTATGAATCATGCGTAAATCATTCATGTTTATTTAGATCTTGAATACAATAATAGCCATATAGATGAAACAAATAAATCATTTTATCTTGAGCGGAATTCATCATGATGTAGAGAGAAAGCTTTTAACAATCACGAATTAATTTCTCTCTCTTATTTCTCTTTCTATACAATAGCTTGTGATGAAGTTGTCGCCTGCAACCAAATTCAAAAGAAATAACTTCTGTTAATACAATTTAATATAGTAGTGATAAGTGGATATCGTTCCCACGAGAAATTTTTAACTGAAAAGGTTAGCGAGTTTAAAATAAAACAAAGTAACAAAAAGGAGGGGGGAGTTGGTTTTGATTCACAAAAATATAAGAAAAAGTATAAGAAAAATTGTAAATAAAAAGAAATAATTGAATCTGAAAAATTAAGAGACAAACCTTAGTTTTGGGTCATCGATGTTATCGCGCTAAAATGAATTCTCGATATAAAATTTCAATCATTAACAAACATACATTGGAGATATTTTTTCTTAAGTGTAATGACTAGAAACATGTATCCTAGCATTCTTATTAAACAACAATCTTGATACGATCGTAGGTTTAATTGAATAATAGCTTTACGAATCAAGAACCAATGAGCAAGTAAAATACATATACAACATGCAATCAATCAAGCGAATATCTCCATAGAATTTTCTAACTCTAACGTAGAGAAGACAATCCTAATTGCTACTTACAATTAGTGAAACTGAACGGCATATTTCGCTAATCTAACAGTTAAACACATTAATCCCTAGTTGCACACCTAAAACCAATGAATTCAGTTAAAAAGAATAGATCGGAAGATATTCAATGTTTGTTAACAACGAAAACTTTATTCAAAACATCTTACATATACTAGCATGATAACACGGATCCCCTCAACTAAGACAAAGAGTTTAGCTACTCATACTAGAGTCGAAAACGAAAGAAATAACAAAGCATAAAGTTTCCATCCCTGATCTTTACTGAAAAACATGAAAATACTAAAGGAAAAAGTGCAGAAAACGTAAAAAGACTGACAAGAAAACAACATAAACGAAAACCTATCCTAAACCAAGACTTCACTTGCTTGAACCCCCATCCTCTCTCTTTTATGCTTGTTTTTCCCCTTATATTTCCTTGATTCTCTTCTGATACTGTATCCCCCATTTTCAGGTAGTCAATCCCCTTGAAAGATGACAATATAATCTTCAAAGATTGTGAGAATCTCGATTTTGATTTTTGAATGTTGATCTGCAGATTTTTTTCATCCTTAGGCGTGCCTATGCTTAGTCACAGAATTGCTGTCAAATTAGGAATTTAAGATTTTCTTCATTCTTTTGCATCTTTTTGATTCAATTTTGTCTCTAAGGTATTGAAAATCATCTGTAAATAATTATAAGATAATTCTATTAATTTCGGATAATAATTTCAACACATTAAAGATAATTAAGTATAAAATAAGTGCAAATTGATGACTTAATAGCTTGATGGATAATCCAATGCACAAATACATTCGTTTTGTATTTGTTTTGTCTATACTTACTTAGGGTAGAGAGAGAACTAGTTTATATACACTTCTCGATTAACATTAAATTTTGTACATCCATCAAGTGCTAAATTAATGGTCAAGATTTAACATACTATTAAATTAAGAAAAACCCTAAACTAAGTTTAAAATGAGCCTACAGAAAATATGAGTTCTAACATTAGGTAATATATTTCTTACATTCTCTCACTTGATCGGATGTTTCATACTTACATTTAATAATATAACATAAGGCTAGCAAAAAATAAATCTTACAAACTATTAACATCATAAGTACCTCATTTTAAGAACTTATTATGTTTAGGTTTATAAATTGTATATAAACAACATACAATCCACATAACTGTTATGAAAATATATACAAATTTCTAATTCAACAATCATGTATACATAAACATCATAAGTATAAAATATAAAATTCAAAAACATATTATTATTGAGCTTAAAAGTATTAAAACATCATCATCAAATATTATTATCAATCATCAATAAAACGAAAACCCATCCTAAGCACATGCTCTTTGAATGCCTTTGATTGTAAACCTTTAATTAGAGGATTTGCTACCATAAGATCCGTCCTAATATGTTCTATATGCACTCTTTGTTTCTAAATCTCCTCTTTAACAACAAAATACTTTAATTCTATGTGTTTTTCACCTCTGGAGTATTTGTCATTTTTAGAGAAGAAAACTGTTGTAGAATTATCACAATTTCAGCTACTTGCTTACTATATCGATAATCCCAAGCCTTGAAATAAAGTTCCGCAACCATAATGCATGAATTTTAGTCTCATAATAAGCTACAAATTCTACTTCTATAGTGGATGAAGCAATTACAGGTTGTTTTACACTTTTTCATGAGATTGCTCTTTCAACTAATAGGAATAGAGATCCAAACGTTGACTTTCTACTTGTTAGTAAATATATAAAACCAATTAAGTCGGCCTCACACAATAGCTTAAGCTATTGTGGTGAAATGATCATTTAACATGGTATCAAAGCCTTTGTGACCAAGTGGTCGTGAGTTCAAATCCTACCACCTACCTATTATCCAGCACAAGGTAGAGTGAGCATGTGTAAGTTTCAAGCCCAAAGAGCTTTCATTTGAGGGGTGTCTTAGTAAATATATAAAACTAATTAAGTTGGCCTCACACAAAAGCTTAAGCTATTATGGTGAAACAGTCATTTAACACTACTATCATCACACTGGGTAAAATCTGAATCTGAATATCCAATCATTTCTAAATGATCAGAACTCTTTTAAGTGAGCATGTAATCCTTTGTTTCTTAAAGATATCTCAACAATTTCTTTGCAGCCTTCCAATGATTAATACCAGGATTACTTTGATATCTACCCAATATCCCTATTGCAATACTGATGTCAGGTCTAGTACAAGTTTGTAGGTACATCAAATTGCCCACAGCAGAAGCATATGGAATTGTTTCTATTTCCTTACGTTCCATACCATTATTTGGACATTACATAAGACTAAACTTATCTCCCTTTTAAATAGGAACTATGCCTACTGAGTACTTGCTCATGTTAAATTTCTCAAGAGTTTGCTCAATATATGCTTTCTAAGACAATCCTAATAAACTTTCTGATCTCTTATAGAATATTGAAATTCTGATCACATTGGATGTCTCTCTCATATCTTTCATTTAAAATTCTTACAAAAAAAATTGTTTAGTCTTATGCTACATACTCAAGTCATTAGCAGCAAGCAAAATGTCATCAATATACAGAATTATAAATATAAACTTTCTCTTATTAATCTTCCAGTAAATATACTGATCAATAGTGATTTTCTCAAAACTGAAAGAAGTAATGATATTATTGAACTTAATATAGTATTACCTGGAAGCTTGTTTAAGTCCATATATTAACTTCTTCAAGTTACACACCATACTTTTTTTACCTTCAATGGAAAACCTTCTGATTGATCCATATAACTCCGTCTGCATGATCCTCATTCATAAAAGTTGTTTTCACATCCATCTGATGTAACTTTAAATCAAACTGAACCACTAATGCTGAAATTATTCTTAATGAATCTTTCTCTGAGAAGGGTGAAAAAATATCCTCATAATCAATATCATCTTTCTCAGTGTAACCTTTGGTTATATATCTTTCAACATCACTATTTGAGCCACGTTTAGTCTTAAAGACCTATTCTTAATCAACTCGTTTAGAATCTTCTGGCAAGTCTATAAGATCCTAAACATTGTTTTGAGCTATTAATTTCAACTCTTCTTTCATAACACCAATCTATCTTTGAGACTTATCACTACTTATGGCTTGTGAAAATGAAGCAGGATCGTTATCAATGCCACAATAATAATCCGACTCTTGCAAATAATCCACATAATCATAAAAAATAGTCGACCTTCTATCCCTTACAGGTTTATTTAAAGTTATACCAACTAGTTTCATTTACATGAGTTGGTGGTAAGTAAGGTTCTTCATAAGGTGCTTCTTTATTATCCAAATGTTGTTCTTGATAATTTTGATCTTCTAAAGCAGGAACAACATTTGTTGTAGTTGCGGGTTTAAGAATATTTATGAGTAATTAAACATTAACCCTTATTTCATTAATATCCACAACTTGATTTTTAGTACTCCCATTAACCTATCCTGTCTTGAATTGTAAAAAAAAATGATATCCTGTCTTGATGAAACTATAATAAGGAACATTTAGGAATAATACGTCAATGTAAATTGAATCTCACAATTATGATCTCATTATAATTTCAATCATATATTAATTATTTTAAGGATTTTATTAAACGTAATTAATACATAAAGATAAAGAATGCCTTTATTAATTATTGTCACTAAACTACAACCAAAGCGATTGGCTATAGGGCATAAACCAACACCACTAACTATTCAAGCATCCAATTTTCTTTCATGTGGATTATAGATAAGTGCTTCTGCTGCAGAACTCCAAACATGCATGTACCGTAAACTAGGTTTCCTTCTAGTCCATAACTCAAAAGAAGTTTTACGAACTGTCTTACTAGGAACCCTGTTTAGCGGATACATAGCAGTTTTAAGTGCACACTTTCACAAACTTTTAGGTAATGAGGAATTACTCATCATACTCTTAATCATATCCATTAATGTTCTATTTCGTCTTTCTGTCACACCATTTTGTTGCGGTGTATCTGGCATAGTATACTGTGCAAATATGTCATATCTTTCGAGGAACTTAGCAAACAGACAAGGACATTGTCCATATTCATTATACTTTTCATAATACTCACCACCTCTATCAAATTTTATAATTCACTTTTCTATCTAATTGCCTCTCATCCTCCTTTACAAACACATCAAGGGTGTATATATATCCATACTGTGAAAAATCATCTATAATGATGTTGAAGTATTTTTCTCCATTAAAGGAAGGAGTGTCAAAAGGTCCGCAAATGTCGATGTGTATTATTTCAAGAAGCTAACTGCTTCTCGTGACTACTCTTGTTATATTTGGTTTGTTTTCCCTTAAGGCATTCCACACATAAGCCAATATTAATAAAATCTAGATTCGGTAGAATCTCATTCTTTACTAATCTTTCTAACCTTTCTTTGGATATATAACCCAAACGTTTATGACATAAGTAAGCAGAATATTCATTCATCAAACTACATTCCATTCCAACATTATGATTAACAATAAATAGGGATTTAAAAAAAGTTCATCAAGTTTCAATTTACATAAACTATCCATAAGCATTCCATAACCAATAAAGGAATCATTCTTATACAAATTGAAACAATCATGTCCACCCTTAAAGGTATATCCACTAGCATCAAGTCTAGAAACATAAACTAAATTTCTAGAAATTGAAAGTACATAGAGAGTGTTCATAGATCCAAGTGATGCCCAGTATCTAATGTCAGTTTGTAAGTCCCTATATCTTTAATTGGGGCCTTCATTTTGTTCTTCATAAATAGAAAGTTGCCAGTTGGACTTATGGTTTAGATTATAAGGAATCTCTGCATAATATTGGAAACATGAATAGTGGCATCAAAATCAAACCACCAAGTATTAGAAGAAACTTCAGATAAGTTTGATTCAAAGTATACAGAAACATAATAAATACCTTTCTTTTCGAACCAAGCCTTATAATTTAGGCAGTCTTTTTGATAATGTCCTTCTTTCTTGTTGAAGTTGCATTTATCTAACTTTTTTCTCTTCCTTTTACCATCAGCAACCTGAGGAACTTTAGCAGGTCCTTTCTTCTTAAAATTCTTGGTTTTTGGTATAAGTTTCTGTCCAACTTCTTGACCCACTGGGTTACTAGAAAGAATTCCTTGTTTCTTTAATCTCTCTTCCTCCGTGATAAGCTTACTGGACAATTCATCAATATTCCACTTAATGTGTTATAATTGATGTAGAACAATCCATATTCAGTAGGAAATGAATTTATAATAAACTGCACTAAGAAGGAGTCTTCCATAGCCATACCCAGTGTCTTAAGTCATGTTGCAATATTAGTCATATCAAGGACATGCTACATACTCTTTGACTCCTTAAACTTCATGGTCGTGAGTTCAACCATAAGTATCCATGCACATGCCTTATCGACAAAACAGAACTTATCTTCTACAAGTTTAAGAAAATCTTTAGCATTCTGATTTTTAGTGTTAGGAATAGTAGACTTAATAATGTTAGCATTTGTCATTTACATAAAGTTCAAACATAGCATGTTAGACCTTGTTCACGCCTTATAGTGTGCCTTTTCAACCTCTGTAATGGTATCATTAAGGTTAGAAGGCTTATCCTCCAAATGCGACAAGTCAAGATCCAAAACACCTAAATAGAAAGTGATTTGTTCGCTCTATTCAGAGAAATTCACACCAGTGAGCAAGATAACAAAAGAAGCTTGAGAGTGAAATATATAAACACTCACTAAGTAACAAATTCATACATAAAGCACATACATTAAATTTATTGCAGGTTTCCTTTGGGTAAACATATCATCACCACCATTAAAATGTTATTTAAACTTTATAAAAAAATTAAATAAACTTCATCAAAATACATCTAGCATCTTTGGATAACTATACATATGTGACAAGAGCATATCAATTTTCTGCTTTATATTTATTAGTTACAGAATATTGATTTACTTTTGGGTATCTAATTTCTATCAACTCATAAAATTTTTATAATAATTTTTTTATAAAATACATAAATGGTATGACCACACACAGGGCCGTTCCTATCGTTTTATAGGCCCTGGGCAAAATTAAAAAAAGGGCCCCAATAAATCGACAATATACTTAAGTTTACATGTTTGTATGAAACATAAATGACTCAATTTATAAGTTTACATAATCAACTAAATATTAAATGA
>JANIJH010030675.1:0-11138 GCA_024520975.1 Erythroxylum areolatum | reverse complement strand
CCGGGCAAACGGGTAGGCTGATGCTCTAGTTACCCCTTTGATAGGTCCTTCTATAGGTAGTAGTCGGTCCTCTGGTACCTCCATCTGCTTGAAGGCATCATAGTACAACAAGTCGACCGAGCTGCTCGTATCAATCATTACCCGCTTCACCTCGTTGCCGTCCATGTTCAGATTTACAACGAGCGCGTCGTTCAGACTTACACCGTCGAGGTCAGACTCGTCAAACGATATCACCCCGTCGTTCTGCCTTTTTCTTTTGGCTGACAAGTCCTCGTCGACCTGCCTGGCATACCTCTTTCTTCCTTTAGCAGTGCATCCCCCTGCTGCATTTCCACCAAATATCATGTTAATGACCCTCACCGGTCGGTCATCTTGTTGTCCAGCATTTCTGTCGTCTCTTGCCCTGGACCGTCCCCTCACTTCGCGTCGATCATCAGTGTTCACATTCTGCCTCCCCCCATCATTCCTATCATTTTGCCTCCAATACTGTCGCCTGTTGTCAGGCCGACCGATCTTATGCTCGTTATCTCGATCAGCATTTCGTTCGCGCTTCACAAATTGACCCAGCGTTCCCCTTTGGATGAGGAATTCGATGTCTTTTTTCAACTGCCAACAATTGTCCGTGTCATGACCGAGGTCTTTGTGGAAACGGCAATATAGATTCGGATCCCTATCCTTGGGGGGGTTCTTCATCTTATTGGGTTCTCGAATGGGTTCCCCATCCGCTCTCATGGCCTCCAGTACTTCTGCATATCGTCTGTTAAGCTCCTGTCGATTGGTTGGTTTTCTCCATCTCGACTGATCCCTCTGTCTCTTATGGGTCTCACCCGCTCTGCCACTCGGCCCGTGATCGTCTGCTCGGTGTTTTGAGTTTTTCAATACTTCTTCGAGCTGGATGTACTTGTCCTCCCGATTTCTTATCTCCTGAATAGATCGGGGCTGATCGAGGGCTAATGACTTTTTGAACTCCTCATCCCTTGTGTTGCTCATCAGTGCTGCCAACATGGGCGAGCAAGTGAGGTCGGGGACTTCAACCGCCTCATTATTGAACCGAGTAATGAATTCCCGTAGGCTCTCGTTCCTCCCTTGTGTCAACTGCATCACTTCCAAGGCCGTCTTCTACGGCTGCTTACTTGTGGCGAACTGGTTGAGGAATAGCAATCTAAAGTCCTCAAAGCACGTGATACAGCTCGGAGGTAAGCTATTGAACCACCGTTGAGCTCCCTCTTGAAAGGCCGTATAGAAAGCCTTGCACTGAATGGCGTCTGGAACGCAGTGTAGATTCATCATCGACTGGAAGTGTTGTAGGTAGTCCAGGGGATCGGTCTTTCCAGTATATTTCTCAGGCGTCGGTATTTTGGTGCCAGGCACTGGGAGGCTATCCAAGATTGCCGGAGTGAAGGGAGAGCTATATTGAGCTGTTGGACGATCCGGGCGAAAGCTCATGGCTACATTGATCCGATCGTCCACGATTTTTTCTAGTGCTTCGGTAGGGTGGCGATCGGTCGTCATACTGGTCTGCCGTGCAGACGGCTGCTGTTGTGCCGGCTGAGACTGTAGAATCTGGTGAATCAACAGATCAGCCGCTTCCTCAATCTGTTTTCGGGTAAGGGAGGTATGCACGGGCGCGGAGGATCTGCATCTGAGGGGTGCTGGAGATTCGGGCGCATGTTGGTTCCAGTATTATCTTCTAGGGCTGCGCTCTGTTCCTCTTGTTCTAGGCTTAGAGGCTACGGTTGATTATTCGGGTCTGAAGGCTGCGTTCGGGAAGCATGATGTGTCGGCGGCAGGGTAGCAGGTAACTGCTTGTAATGCCAAAGCCGTGACAGCGGCTACATCAGGGTTAGCTGCTGCCGCCTGACTGATCTGCGTATTTCTGGATGTGGTGCCCTGATGTCGGGCCCCACGGTGGGCGCCAATTGGTTCAGCCTGGTTCTGGCGAGGCTGCACGTTGCCGTTTGGATCCATGGAATCGGCTGCTGAACACGAGAATTCTGGCTTGAAGGTTCCTACAAAACAAAGAAGGCACGTCGGGGATTGTTTCCCAATAAGCCCTTCCGACGCTCAAGTTAGTCTTTTGGTGAAGGTGGGATCGCTGTAAGCAGAGAGAGCTAGGGTTATGATCACACGTACCTCCATTATGACAGAATTATACCTTATATATGGAGTATATGCTAGGTTTAAGCCTTTACGTATGTATGGGAGACTTCCACCTGCGAATGGGCCAATCGTTCCTTGGGTTGTTATGTCTGGATTCGGGTCCAGCATGACCGACCCGACCACCCTTATACATTGCGTCCAAGCTTTCTTATTGTTTACTCTTTGCGTCGCTAAAGTGTTTTCGCCTTAGGCTGCGATAATAACTCAACATGAACTCTCTCAACTCATCTGATTCTAATATTCATACAGCAAAAAAAGTACGAACACGAGAACGGGGTGAAGATCCCCCTCCTATCGCACCGCACGGGCAGCAACACCAACTAAGCTATAGGGTGGTAGTTACCGGCCACACCAGACCTGAAAAAGAAATAATTGATTTAGCTTGGCCAAAGGAGGATCCAATCGAACTTAACGAAGGCGACATTAATATTGTTCAAGGTGCACATGGTTTGGGCATTGAACTATCCAACAACTTCAAAGGAAAATTAGACAATGTCTGGGCCAACGCAGTGGTAATTAAGTTACTGGGACGCAAATTAGGGTTCACCATATTCAAAGATAGACTACAAACAATGTGGCACCTTAAAGGCCGTCTGAAAATTGTTGACCTAGAAAATGAATTCTACCTTATCAATTTCAGGGAGGAGGAGGATTACGTCCATACCTTAACTCAGGGGCTGTGGATTATTGCCAGACACGTCCTCTCTGTACAACCATGGGTTCTAGAATTTCGGCTAGCTACTGGTAAGATTACCCACATAGTTGCGTGGGTATGTTTCCCCGGAACTCCCCATAGCTAAGTATCATCCCTCTATACTCACTACTCTCGGCAATTTAGTGGGTAGAACGGTCAAGAACGATACCAACATATAACAAGCTTACCGTGGCCGTTTCGCCCGAGTCGCCGTTAATGTAGATATTAGCTCACCCCTCCGATCAGTCGTTGAGCTCGATGAGGAGATCATACTCGTGGCCTATAAAGGACTGCCACAAATCTGCTTCAATTGCAGAAGGGTTGGGCACGGTTCCTCGATATGTCCCTCTCGTCTGGAGGCCACACCCGCAACTAAGCCCTCCCTCGATATCCCACAATCGTCATCCTACGCAGAAAACAGCCGCACCTCTTCCTCTGGCACACTCCAACAAGCGGACTTCAGTCCTTGGATGCAAGTACAACGATGGGCTCACCGGACTCCGCCCTCCACAACAAGCATTCGACCTGACAGCTCCACCCACGAACCACCAGCTGGCTCGCGAGGCTTGCGATATTCGGCGTTCTCTGAAAATGAAACGTTCGACTCCCCAACGGATCCCTCCCTAACGGTCGAAGGTCGACATCTTAGCACCTCCCAAGGCTCGTCAGATCCCAACCACCATAAGGCAAAATCTCTAAATCACTCGTCTAATAGAGACATAAGATATCAGAGGGGGACGGGAACCGCAGACCTACAGAAATAAAGAATTACCCCAGCCAACGACGTCGTCTCCTCCAGTGCATGCCCAAGAGTTGGGCCAGGCCTCGCTCTCCAAGTCTGTAGGTCTCCCAAGGCCCATCCCTCACAGCCTGCAGTCCACTCCCGCCACCCAAGGAAGCCCCAGTCTAATTCCAACCCACGTCGCACTCTCCATTCCCTTGCATGCGGAATTAGTCATCCATGATCCTTCATTCCCTATGGCCATCCAAGCGGAATTGGGATGCGGCGCTATGGACAAAGATCCCAGCGGCCCTACAGCCTCGTCACCTCATAGGCAAATACATGGGTCAACGTTCATCATGTCTATAACTACAAAAGGAGCTCCATCACTAGCCGTATATGAAGTCCTTCATAGCTATGCCCACCGCACCTTACTCTTACACTCAACGATCCTTCTCTGCAGCACGTAACGCTCTTCAGTAGCTGTTCATCGCTTTCTGGCAGGACTACAGCGGATGGTTTTGGAATTGCAGGTTCTGTAAACCGGAGATTCTGAATGGAGAAATTAGGAGCTCAAAGTAAGATGTAGACTCGTTTTCAGGGGAAGGAAACGTTGTGAAGTTGGTGATGTTGAGAATGATTCTAATTGAAGTAGTCAAAAGTTATTTTGAATATTAGGAATCTGGAAGTTATATTTAATTGATATGCTCAGAATAATATTCCTTGAATATAGGAGTATTAGTAGCTTTTAGTTGTTTATTCTGTTTCTGTAGATGTATGATATGTCTATATAAAGGCATTTCCAGTATGAATAATATTATCACATTATCACATATTGTTCTGTACTTTTTTATTTTCTGCACTTGCAGTTTCTGAACACCAACATTGTGGTATCAGAGCCAGGTTCTCCAAACAAAGATCGAGAGAGAAAAAAAAGGTGAGCAGTGTAGTGTGAAAGTGCAGATTGAGTAATGGCGGCAAGCAGCAACAATAGCATTGCAAGTGGAACGACACAACCACTTATTCCAATATTCAAAGGTAAAAACTATGAATTTTGGTCAATACGAGTCAAAACATTTCTTAAGTCACAAGATCTTTGGGACTTTGTGGAAAATGGATTTATAGAACCAGAAGACGATGTTGCGTTGAGTGCTGTAGAGGAGGCCAGAGTTAAAGAAGCAAGAAAGAAAGATGCAAAGGCCCTAGCAATCAGCCAACAGGCAGTTCACGATAACATATTTTATAGGATAGCCATGTCCAGTACATCTCAGCAGGCTTGGAATGTGTTGCAAAAGGAATTTAAGGGTGATTCAAAAGTCATGGTTGTCAGACTACAACACTTGCGTAGATAGTTCGAAACCTTACAAATGCAGAATGATGAGAACGTATCAGACTTCCTGAGTAAAGCAATTGCAGTGGTAAGTCAAATGAGGAGTTTCGGCGCTCAAATAGATGATCAAACAATTGTTGAAAAGGTACTGCGTAGTTTAAATTCAAAGTTTGATCATGTTGTAGTTGCAATTGAGGAATCTAAGGATCTATCTATTTTTTCATTTGATGAATTAATGGGTTCCTTGCAAGCTCACGAAGCCCGAATAAGTATAAGGGTTGAAAAAGAAGAAGAGAAAGCCTTTCAGGTGCAGGAAAATAACAACACTTTCAGACGTGGTAGGGGCAGGAGTGGTTCTCGTGGTACATTTCGAGGAAGATCGTCTGGAAGGGTCGCGCATATGGACGCGGTAAAGATCGAGGGGAAGAACAAAAGCCATATATGAACTCGGTGTGGTGTTATAATTGCAGAAATTATGGGCATGTAAGAGCAGAATGTTGGTACAAAGAAGAGCAAAATAATTTCGCCAAAGAAGAAGCAGATGAAGAAGACTATAATGATGGTGAAGAGAAATTGTTCATGGCACAGAACAAGAAGGATGGAGAGCAGCATCCAAGTTATGTATGGTTTGTGGACAGTGGTTGTTCAAATCATATGACTGGGTCCAAATCGTTATTTCCTAACCTAGATGAAAGTGTTAAGCAGAAGGTACAGCTTGGTAATGGCAGCACATTATTTGTTGAAGGAAAAGGCATTGTAAGGATTGAACTTGGTCCTGGAATTTTCAAATTATTACATAGTGTGCAGTATGTTCCAGCACTTGATTTCAATTTAATTAGTGTTGGTCAACTAATGCAATGTGGATATCTAGTTTTGTTTGACAATAGAAAAATGTAGTATCATAGAGAAGAAGACAAATCGCCTGATGACAAGTATTACAATGACAAAGAACCAAATGTTTCCCTTAGATTTGTCAACAATGGGACATTTTGTGCTTGCAGCAACGGCAGAAGAAGAATCAACTTTATGGCATCTCAGGTATGTCCATTTGCATTTAAAGGACCTAACACTTCTTAAAAACAAAGGAATGGTCACAGGCTTACCTGAGATTAGTAATATAAAGCTCTATCAAGGATGTGTGTATGGAAAGCAAACAAGGAGATCTTTTCCAGTGGGTCCAGCATGGCGTGCCAGTGAACGCCTTGAATTGTTACACATAGACTTATGTGGACCAATGCAAACTCCTTCACTAGGTGGCAGTACGTATGTCTTCCTTATTACTGATGATTATAGTAGGATGTCATGGGTTTATTTTATGGACAGCAAAGATCAAACAATTGAAAGATTCAAGCAGTTCAAAATTTTGATTGAAAAACAATGTGGATTAAGCATTAAGACTCTGCGTACAGACAAGGGAGGAGAATTTATCTCCAATGAGTTCAACTCCCACTGTGAGGAAAACGGAATCCAAAGGGAATTTACTGCTCCTTATACTCCAGAGTAGAACGGAGTAGCTGAACGCAAGAACTGCACCGTTGTCGAAATGGCTCGAAGCATGTTAAAAGAAAGAGATTTGCCAAATGATCTATGGGCTGAAGCAGTGGCAACAACAGTTTATCTACTTAATCTATCTCTTACCCGTGCTGTAATAAACATGACTCCCTTTGAGGCATGGAATGGCTTTAAACCCAATGTAAGTCATCTAAAAGTTTTTGGTTGTTTATGTTATGCCTTGATTCCTTCGCAAGCTAGAAAAAAATTAGATCGAAAGTCACAAAAGTGTATATTTGTTGGCTATAGTACACTATCAAAAGCTTATAGATTGTTTGAGCCTGATAGCAGAAAAATACTCACAAGGAGAGATGTTGTCTTTGATGAAAATATGTGTTGGAATTGGCATGAGAAAGAAAGTCAAGAGCCACAGTACTTGGATTCAATTGACATTCCGGAAGATGATCAGGTTGTAACAAAGCAAGATATATCACCGTTGTCCCTATTGACAACACCAAGATCAAATGAACTCCCACGAGAAGAAGCTTCTTTGTCAGATTTATCAAAACTAGTTGCTCGAAGAAAGTATCGTTCACTGGCTGATATCTATGAAATCTGTGGGTTTGCATTAATGGTTGCCGATCCTACCACATTTGAAGAAGCTCAAGGGAAAGCAAAATGGATGAAAGCAATGCGAGAAGAAATTTATGCCATTAACAAAAATAATACATGGTTGTTGTGTGATTTACCTGCAGGAAAGAAAGCAATCGGACTAAAATGGGTATTCAAGACTAAGTATGGTTCACATGGACAAATACAGAAGTATAAGGCTCGTCTGGTTGTTAAAGGTTATTCCTAGCAAGCCGGCATTGATTTTGAAGAAACATTCGCCCTGGTGGCCTGGTTTGAGACGGTATGAATCTTTCTTGCCTTGGCTACTCAACGTCACTGGGTTGTGCATCAATTTGATGTTAAATCTGCCTTTCTCAATGGTGAGCTGAATGAAGAAGTTTACGTCGAGCAGCCTGCTAGTTTTACTATTAAAGGGGCTGAAGGAAAAGTTTACAAATTACATAAAGCATTGTACGGTTTAAAACAGGCCCCGCGGGCGTGGTATAGTCGAATCGATAAATATTTCATTGCCTTTGGTTTTCAGCGAAGTGATCGAGAACCTACATTATATGTCAAGAGGAGTGGGAAAAGATATTTTTTAATGGTTTGTCTCTATATCGATGACATGATCTTTGCAGGCTCATCTCAGGTTCTTGTCAATGAATTTAAGCAGTACATGAAAGCGGAATTTGACATGACAGATTTGGGATCACTAAAGTTCTTTTTGGGTTTAGAAATTACGCAAGGAGAAGCTGGGATTTTTTAAAAGCAAGAACTCTATGCAAAGGAATTATTGAAGAAATTTGGTATGTTGAAATGCAGTCCAGTAGTTACTCCTTTACAAACATGTGAGAAACTTGTCAGGAATGATGGAGAGACAATAGTTAATTCTATCTCTTATAGGAGCCTCGTTGGTAGGTTAATTTATTTAACTCACACTCGTCCAGATATAACGTTTGCAGTGAGTGTAGTTTCGCGGTTCATGGAAAATCCATCACAGACACATTTTGCAGCAGCGAAGAGAATTTTGCGGTATATAGCAGGCATGGTGGACTTCAGAATATGGTACTCAAGTAAACTTGACATGTCTATTGATGGGAAACTCTATGGTTACTCAGATTCTGACTTTGGAAGCTTTCTTGATGATCGACGAAGCATTTCAGCCCATGTTTTTTCTCTAGGTTCAGGAGTTATTTCGTGGAGCTCAAAGAAGCAACCTATAACTGCATTGTCTAGCACAGAAGCTGAATACATAGCTGTGACATTCGCGGCATGTCAAGCGGTATGGATTAGAGGTATTCTTAGTGAATTATAGGAGAAGTCAAAGACACCGACAATCATATTCTGCTACAACAAATCAACCATTTTCATGACAAAGAATGCAGCTCTTCATAGTCGGACAAAGCACATAGACACAAGACTGCATTTCATCAGAGATTTAGTTGCTGAGAAAGTTGTGGATATTCAATACTGTAGTACTCATGATCAACTCGCTGATGTCTTAACAAAAGCTTTACCAAAGGACAAGGCTTTTCGCTTCAGAAAGTTGCTTGGAGTTTGCAATTACGAATCACGAGGAGGTGTTGAGAATGATTCTAATTGAAGTAGTCAAAAGTTGTTCTGAATATTAGGAATCTGGAAGTTAGATTTAATTAATATGCTCAGAATAATATTCCTTGAATATAGGAGTATCATGTTAGGTAAGGGACTTATTCCCATATTGGAAATAAGTGAGGGAGGGGGTGACTTAAAACCTATAAATACACCCCCTTCCCCCTTCATTTAAAACCATCCAAAATTAGAAAACAAAATATTATTTTTTTAGTTTTCTCCTCCTTTGGTGAGTAAGAAAAAAAGTAAGAGTAGTAAATTTTGTAAGTAATTTTTGGGGTGTATTGGGGTAAGGTTTTGAGAGTGTGTGTAAACACTAGTGAGTTGAGTGTTGAGTGTAAACACTTGTAAGTGTTATTTTTCTCCCTAATAAAAAATGGTGTGCAGTAGCCCCGGAGACGTAGGCACAATTTGGCTGAACTCCGTTATCAAATTTTATGTTGTTCTATTGGCATTTTAGTTGCATGGAAATAGTTGAATTTCCTAACAATTGGTATCAGAACCTTGGAGAAGTGAGTATGCTTTGTAGTCTCCACAGTAGTGGATCTTCTACATAAAAAAACTTTCCTTGGGGGTGTTGAAGCTTGGAGTTAGTATGCTCTGCAGTTGCCACAGGAGTGGATCCTCTGCATCAGAAAACTTGCCTCAGGTTGTGATAAATACACGGTGCACGTAACTTTTGTCTAGGAGGCCAGGTTTTAAGTGGGACCGTTTGTGACCCCTCCACCCTTTCCTGGGATTTTACATAGAATGGTAATACTGTCTAAGGAGTTCGTTTGACGGTCTTTCCTGGGTATTACCGAATCGGTTCACTTCACTAGTTGTTTACCTCAGAAGAAACTAGAGGTCAGTGGGAGTAATGGCACCAGATGATATGCTCAACAAAATCGATAAGTTCGATGGCACGGATTTCGAATATTGGAAGATGCATATAGAGGATTATTTGTATCGGAAGAATCAGTTTCTACCGCTCTTTGGAAAAAAGCCAGAAAACATATCAGAAGAAGAATGGGTTATTCTTGACAGGTAGGCCCTTGGAGCAATTCGAATGATCTTATCCCGGAATATAGCTTTTAATGTGTTAAAGGCAAAAACCACAAAAGGCCTTATGAAGGAACTGACAGAGTATTGTGAAAAACCGTCAGCAATAAACAAAGTACATTTGATGCGGCGTTTGTTCAACCTGAAAATGGTGGAAGGAACCTCTGTAGATCATCATATCAATGAACTCAACAAAGTCTTGAACCAGTTGAGTACCAGTTGAGTACAGTGAATATTGATCTTGATGATGAAATACAAGCCTTAATACTTTTGTCATCCCTCCTAGAGAGTTGGAGTGCTAGTGTCACATCAGTGAGTAGCTCAATGGGAACCAATAAGTTGAAGTTCAACGATGTTAGTGGCCTAATTATTAACGAGGAAACTCGAAGAAAAGAAGTAGGTGAAACCTCATCCTCCTCCGCCCTTGCCGCAGAATCAAAAGGAAGAAACGGAGGACATGGAAAATCGAGATACCGTGATAGATCAAAGGACAGAAGGTCCAAGTCACGGAATCCTGCTACTTCCCAAAACTCGAAAAATATTGAGTGTTGGAATTGTGGAAAGTTTGGGCACTATAGAAATCAATGCAAGAATGGTTCGAAGAAGCAGGAGTCGAACAACCAGGAGGCAAATATAGCTTCCACCTCAGGTGAGGATGATGCCTTGATATGTGCCTTAGAAAACAAGCAAGAGGCATGGATATTGGACTCCGGAGCATCGTTCCATGCAACTTCGGAGAAAGATCTTCTTGAGAATTATGTGCCTGGAAATCTCGGCAGTGTGTATCTTGGCAATGATCAACCCTACAAAATTGTCGGTAAAGGTGTAGTTAAGCTCAAGTTAAATGGAGCCATATGGGAGCTGAAGGATGTTAGACATATCCCTAATCTGAGAAAGAACTTAATCTCAATGGGACAATTAGCAAATGAAGGCTAAATCACAACTTTTCGTAGTAATGAATGGAAGGCATCAAAGGGAGCAATGATTGTAGCATAAGAAAAAAAGAATGGTACTCTCTACCTAACAGCTGGAGCATGTTGTTCAATTCCAATTGCACAAGGAAGTGGAGATTCCAACTTGTGGCATCAGAGACTTGGCCACATGAGTGAAAAGGGAATGAAGTTAATGCATTCCTATGGAAAACTATCAGGTCTACAGTCAATAGAACTTGATACGTGTGAAGACTGTATTTTTAGAAAGCAGAAGAGAGTCAGCTTTCAAACAGGTGGTAGAACGCCAAAGAAGGAGAAGCTTGAGCTCGTGCATTCTGATGTTTGGGAGCCAACAACTACTCCATCTATTGGTGGAAATCACTACTTCGTGACATTTATTGATGATCACTCCCGTAAGGTGTGGGTTTACTTTCTGAGACATAAGTCAGAAGTATTTAATGCTTTCAAAACATGGAAGGCTATGGTTGAAAATGAGATGGGTCTCAAGATAAAGAAGCTCAGAACTGACAATGGTGGAGAATATGA
>JANIJH010030530.1:0-11145 GCA_024520975.1 Erythroxylum areolatum | reverse complement strand
CAAATATTTTTCAGGAATCGAAGAGTACCCCGTTAGATACGGGAGTATGATTACCGCACGCAAGTCGGAGTAAAGGGTCGGGATCAGTGCACGTCTGTATCAGTGTTATTCTGTTTTTTCATAAGACTTGTATTTTTGCAATTTCTGCAGTCTAGTACTGTGATTGTAGTGGGCCCAATTGATTAATATTGTATTGTAATGTGGTTACTGAAAATGTTCAGAAATGACATTGAGCTTAATTTGGCAATGGATTTTGTGCATTAAGTGATTAAATACTGTTGAGAGTTTTTATGACTGAAATTATGTTTTGATCGAAATTTTTCGGTATTTAAGTGGGCCCAATTTGGTTACTGATTTCCGGGCACTCGATTATTTTCAAAAAGAAAAATGTCTTACTGGGTTTTTTAACTGTTTTGACTGTTTTGGCATACCACCCTAGTGAGGCACAGGCTCGGATATCACCCACGATATCGGGTTCGGGTCTTGCGGAAGTGGGAAGCTACATATTTTATATATTTTTAATTATTAAATAAAATTTTATTTCAATGTTATATTTTAAAATTTTTTTAATCGAATTATATTCATTAATAATTATTAAATCAAATTAATTTAAGATATTTATAATTTTATTAATAATTAATTTTAATTAATTAAATATCTAATATATTTAATTGATAGTAAATTAAATAATATATGTTTTTGTTTCATGTTTCAATTCTACTTAGTTGCTTCCTTATCACGAACTCTTATTTTAAATTGTAATAATTTGAGAGTTAAAGGATATTTATTGTTCTTTTTATTAGATGTTTTCATATAATTATTATTTATTATATGATGAAAATTGAAATTGTAATATTTTAAATACTTTATATTGTTCTTAATTTTTTATTTATATGATGATGTTTGTCTTTTTTTCATATAAATTGTGTTTATTATTTATATATGAAATATCTGAAAATTATTGTTATTTCATATTAATTGTGATTATTATTTATTATTATAAATTTTGAAGACAGGATTAAAAGTATACAGTACAACTGTTGTAATATGACAATGGATTATTTGTAATTTTTTTAAAAATTCAAGAACTATTTTATAAATTTAAAAAATTTCCGAAATAGTTCTTGGTATTAACTGGTACTGATATAGTACCGTATCATGATCCAATCCAATATTAAATCCGGTATAGAATTCGTAAAATTTATCTCATATATGCATCTTTATTAAATAATCCATAGTTATCGGTACTTTCTCCTTTGCAATAAAACAAAATTGGATAAATTATTCAATTCTTTGATGTTAAAACTTTATTATCATTATAAAGCGTGTTTTTCTGATACTAATTTGTTATAAATATATAATTCTAAATGTAAGAAAATCCACTCCAATCAAATATTAACTTAAGAAAAAATAATATATAGACAAAATGCAAAGAGGAAAAAAAACAATATCATACAAAAAATCATGTGGTTTAAGAAAGTTTATATTTATAGGTAAAAAAGGATTACATTTTGTTATGTTAATTTAAATGGTTTAATAAAAAAGTAGATAAGGTGATCTTTTTTCATACGTAATATTCCAAATCAAATCTCATATATTTGATCAAGTGAATCCATATTTGTAGATAAATGAAAAAGATTGCAAACGGTGTTATATGCTTATATTCTTCGTACAGAAACTCTGAGAGAAGAGTAAATAAGAACTGACATGTATTTTATTCATCTTAATTATTTACATCAAGTTGGATACCTTTATATACAAAGGCATAAAATCGAAGCTATCTGTGACTTGCAAAACTATAGCCTATTTACAAAAACAACAATACTTTACATTAAATAAACAATACACAAATTATCACTTTAACATCTCCCCCTCAAGTTGAAGTTTGGTGAACATCAACCAAACCCAAATTGGACAGAAGAGAAGCAAAAATAGGAGCTACCAAAGCCTTGGTAAACAAATCAGCCAACTGATCTTTGGAAAAAATATGAGCAGGAGCAACAAAACCAAGCTTATACTGATCCTGAACCATATGACAATCAATATCAAGATTTTTGGTCCATTTATGAAAGACTGGATTAGCAGTAATATTATGAGCCGCCTTGTTATCACACCATAAAAGAACACGAGAGATAAAAGAAATCTGTAAATCACGCATCATATAAGAAATCCATAACAATTCACGCACAATGGAAGCCATACTACGATACTCTGCTTTAGCAGACGAGCGAGAGACGGTGGGATACTTCTTAGTCTTCCAAGAAACTAAAGAAGAACCCAGAAATACACAAAAACCAGAAACAAACTGACGAGTAGTCAAACATGATCCTCAATCAGCATCACAATAAGCTGTAAGAGAACAAAGAGAAGAGATTGCAGGTACGGAAGAGGCAGTAGAAGCAAGGGAAAATAAACCCTTAGAAGGACAACCTTTCAAATACTTCAACAAATGAATAGCAGCATCCCAATGACCCTTACAAGGAGCAATAACAAACTGACTCAACTGTTGAACAACAAAAGTAATACTAGGCCGTGTAACACCTAAATAGAGTAGCCTACTAATCAATCTATGATACTATCCAACATCCTCCAATAATGAACCAGACTGATCTGTGTTAATGGACATTTTATATTAATTTTAGATACATAATTTGCTAAACTCTTGTCCATTTAATATTTAAATTGCACTAATTAAAAGTTATTTGTTTTAATTTTATGCACATATTGAATTTGGAACGTTCAAGAACATCAAGCAAGAAAAACTCTAGAAAACGTTAACGAGTGCATGATTTTGCATGCAAGAATGCGATTTAATGGACAAGATGGCCAGAGACAAAAACGACAATGTGGGAAACTAAGAAATGGCGTGCCTGGACTTTGGAGAAGGCAGAAGAAAAATGACACAGCAATTTGGACAAAGGAGCAATATGGTAGTGTATGGGTCTATGGAGAAAGACAGCAAAAACAGAAGGAGACAAAAATAGTGCGGCTGATAGAGATACTAATAGAAGTTGTTATAAAGAAAAGAAGACAGCAGCAGATAAAAGCATTGCGTAGTGCAGCGTTATCACATGGGGGAGACAAACAAAAAGAAGAGCTGCCATTTTATTCAAGCCTCCACTTCACGCATCCACTGGATTCACGCCCGTATACAACTCTCATGCACGCAGCACTTATGTCCCACACATGTAGTAGCTTTGAAGACTCCAGTCACGCTGCCTACCTTCATTCACGCAACTCCAACAAAAACGCCACTTACAACACATGCAGTAGCCTTTATTCACGCACAAGAGACAACGCAGCCTTTATTGACCAGCTCCCTCCACTCACGCAAGAAAACAAGCCGCAGGCCCACTTCAGTATGTGGAGCACTCATGCACGCAATCCTCCATCCGAAGCCCTCCATCAACGCACACTGCCTCCATCCATTCACTCACGATGCAGTAAACTCCATCCCCTCACATAAACACAACCTTTATTTTACAACAACGTAGCCTCCATACAAAAACATAGATTGACGCATAGCCCTCAATCAACACTTTCCACTCACACAATGAAGACAACTGGGCTAGATAGAAGAACATGAACTGGTGGCATAGAAAAACACTTTTCAGCTGGGCAAGCCAGGGGAGACACATGTTTGCTGGGGAACAAAGCACGTTAGCTGGTGGAGGACTATTGAAGCAAAAGGATTATGCGTGGCTTGAGATGAAGACACGTAGTTGCTAGTGCAGATGAAGAAACGTAGCTACTGGTGAAGATCAAATCACATTGGCAACTAGGAGACTCTGCACTCCACACATAACGTTACAGCATGGTGGACATTAAAAAAATAAAGCAGCCATATTAAGGTGGGAGAAACCAAGACGTTAGCTGGGGAGTTGTGGCAAGAGGAGGAAAAGAAAGCTGGTGTATGAAAATAACAAGTTTTTACGTGAGCTGAGGGAGAAGACTTAACATTGGGTGTTCTTAATTTATTTTTTATTCCTTATATATTTTAATTGTGTGGATTTAATCAATACAAACATATATTATGACTATGATTTATATTACATTGATGAATATGTGTGAGTAAGTTTTTCTTTTCGGTTAAGGTGAAGATTGATATTAGATTAGTATAATTATTGTGGTGTTGATTTTTGCTTGATTGAATGCTTATATAGTCCTAATTTAGTTTGATCACCTAGATTAAGGCCTTAGATGCTTGAATGCCATAACCAATGGAATTTAATTTGTCGAAAAATTAATCAAGCGACATTAAACTAAATTAATTAAGTGTGAGGATACCTAGGATTAACGAACTTAATTTTAGGCTTCTTTTATTGAATGCCTTTTATTTCGAATTATCTATAAACTAAGTGGGTGACTCGGATTTAGAAGAGAAAGGAATTTCCATGAACATTGGGTTCGACTGGCTTAAGTAAAGTAATTCCTAGATCAATCTACAGTTACAAGTTTTAGTTTCAAATCCAATTGAAATCTGTACCTTAACTGATTTATGTCATTTGATTAAATCTAGTTATTTTTAATTTATGTCTTGCATTTTTCATATTTCCTTGATTTGCTTACTTTATTTGATTTTATTTTCAAATTAATCAATTCTTGATCATCTAAGTAATTTTTCATCGTTTAATTTAATTGTCTTGCATATTGAAATTCCCTTGGGTATGATATCCGGTTCTTACCATTTTATATTACTTTTTGACGGGGTGTGCTTACCTCTAGTTGGTCTAGATATAATTTAATTTATATTGCTTTGTTTAGACAGCAACAATCTGCTAATTTCAAGCCCTTAGGTAATGGTGTAGAAACAGGCTTGGCACCAGTCAAACCCGAAACCCTAATTCTCAACTCCTTAAATCAACTACTCCCTCCTGAAATAGAGTTGATGGCGACTATCAATAGTCAACTCCTTGCACTCTCTTGCTTCAATCGATCAATAGTGTTGATCGATTACGGTATCAATACTCGCTTTGATACCATGTACAGAAACTTTGAGAGAAGAGTAAATAAGAACTGACTTGTATTTTATTCATCTCAATTATTTACATCAAGTTAGATTTCTTTATATATAAAGGCATAAAATTGAAGCTATTTGTGACTTACAAAAATACAACCTATTTACAAAAATGACAACACTTTACATTCAATAAACAATGCACAAACTATCACTTAACATTCTTTACATAAATAGGAATTACAAATATGAATTCATAGTTAATTTTCTAAATTTGGTTTATTTTTAATTAATTATTTAAGTAATAATTTAATATAAAAAGAATTTATGTGTACGTGTAGCCTCCAATTATAAGAAAGTATAATCTTTCCTTTCAAGATAAAATATGTATGTGAACATTTTAAGTTTTCATAAAAATTAAATAATTACTAAATTAATATTTAACTTTATTTATATAAATCTTAATAATGAATTATTTCAAAATATGATTTTATTTTTTTAAAATTCATATAGAAAACCTTAAGAGTGGATTGTAGTTTTGGCCTTAACCTGAACAATAGCTATATTTACTTCATATAATCATAGTTGACATTAGACTTAACTAGAGTTATAAAAATTTAATTGGCCTCAATAACTTAATTAATAGTCATTGCTAATAAAATTTAAAGCTGAAGAATAAACTGTATGTTGTTGATGTTATGATTGAAAAGTTGAAGAATCATGAACGTTAACGTTATGATTGAAAAGTTGAAAAATATGATATGGATTAGGAGTTGTTAGTTAATGAAAGGTTATTCATATGCATTATTTTGCACATATTATGAATTTAACTGTAAATAATGGATTGGATATCATAAAAGAAGCAATGTATTCGATTCAGAATGATGTAGTTTATTAGAGTGTAATATTTAGAAGAGTTGAGAAATTTAAAAAAAATTCACTAAAACTATGCATTCTAAGTACGAAGATGTTGGTTTTGACTTGTCCAACCATATAGAACTCAACATTTAAGATGTCGGAGTTGACAATCCAAGATGCTGATGTGTTTACCAGACTGAGGCAACAAATTTTCAGTACACTTGCATATCTACAAAAGACTAATAGGAGTTGGCTAGAGACCTTTGTTTGAAGTTGAAATTATTTTATAATGTGACTGAATTGTTCTAGGGAACAAAATATCCAACTTCGCATTGTTGCTTTAGCACTATGTTCAAGATAAAGAAAGTTTTTATCTAATTGTATGTTTCATTCTAATGATGTTATTCGAATTATGGTAGAGCAAATGATGAAGAAGTTAAATTCTTATTAGGATATGGTTTTGCATAATGTTAAAGTCTTGTCTATGCTAGAATCAATATATAAGATAAAGGAGGTTAATTTTATATATAATGTGTTATATGGTGCGTACTGCTATCGCCTGTAACTAAATTAATACCAACTCTAGCAATGAAAAATGTAGTTAGTGAAAAGTTGAGATTGTTCCCATGAGGAATTTTAACGGTAAAGGTCATACTAGTTTAAAACTAAAACAAATTGGGGGAGGGGGTTTAATTCACGTAAATTTAAGAAATTAAAAATGCTAGAAATCAAAAATTAACAAAAATAATCAAATATGGGAATTCAATAAACAAAACTTAATTTCGGGTCACTTACGTTTTTAAACTAATATGGATCCCCAACATTAAACTCAGTCCATTAATAAACATTCATTGGGTGATGTTTTTTCTTAAGATTAAATGAATAGAAACATATATTCCAAATATTCTTATTAGTCAACAACTTAGATACAATCTTAAGTTTAATTGATTAATAGTTTTAAGAACTAAGAAACCAATGAACTAGACACCACCTGTACAATATGAATTTAATCAAGTTAAGCATCTTCTTAGAATTTTCAAACTTTAACATAAAGATTGTAATCTTAATTGCCACTTTGAATTAGCAAAATTAAACGTTAAATCCTACTAATTTGGCTATAAATTAAAAAAAATCAATTCCTAGTTGCACACCTTAGAAATCAATCAATTTAATCTTGAAAAGCAATTTGTTAATATTCATTAATGAAATAAACTTTATTTAGAAATCTCACATGTACTAGATGATAACGTGGTTCCCTTCAATCAAGAAGAAATATTTAGCTACTCATAAGAAAAGTAAAAACTAATAGAAGAATAGTAGAATATAAATTCTCCATTTTTGGTCTTTTTCCAAAAAAATACGAAAATCCTTAAAACCAGAAAACTATTGCAGGAACGTAAAAAAACTCCTCTTAAAACGTAAACAATGAATATTTTTACTGATTTTCAATGTCGTCCCTCTTCCCTCCTGTCGTAATCTTCAGCAGATACACTTCTCAGGTCGCATAACCCCATCAACAAGGCAACAACTTGATTCCCAAAATCATGAAGATCTTAGGTGGATTGAATCTAATTTCAAATCAAATTCTGTAGATAATCTTTTTCCTTGCACATGCCCATGCTTAGTCAATTATTTTTCTGCCAACTGGGAATTCGAAATGTCTTTACTTTCCTTACATCTTTTTGATCAAATTTCATCTTTTATGTGTTGAAAATCATTTGAGAACAATTAAAAAATAAGTCCATTAATTTTGAATAATAATTTCAACACATTAAAGAGATTTATATCCAAAATTAGCACAAAAATGATAATTTAACAAATTCCCCTACACCAGACCTTTGCTCGTCCTCGAGAAAATATACCAAACCACTACACACTATCAATTCGTCCTTCATAAAATTAAGTGTACACAATTTGGTAAACTTGGGCCATTAAGACTTAGGTTGCAACATATATCGTAATCACTTTTCACCGATATAAATAAACAAAGTTATATTAAGATATTCTTGTTCAAAGGCAAATATGAAACCAAGGTGAATTTTTCTCACAGATTTCTCTCTTTACGCTCAAGTGTTTAAGATTAAAGTGTTTCTCTTAAATTTCTCTCTAACAAATTTAACTACCATAGGCTAGCAAATTCACCAGTTATTATTCATTCGAATTATATGAACTCATAAATCAAAATGACATTATTATGGGTTGTAATAAGGCTAGGTTCAAAGGTAAGGTAAAAATAACAAAGATTTAATCACAAGTATTCACAGAGTACCAAGTAAATGGGACACTCAAATTCAAATTCTGATATAAACATTTGAATACAAATGACTACAACTATTCATTATTAATGAATGCTACTATGCTTTATTCTGTTTCTTTTTCTTTCTTTTCTTTCTTTTTTTCCCTTTTTCTTTTTTCTTTCCCCCCCCTTTTTCTTTTCTTCTTTTTTACTTGAATAATGCTAAAAACAAAGGAAAACAATAAAAAAAGAGAAAATAATAGCAACATAAATTAACAAACACATGAGTAATAGTACCTATAAAAATATCTTAAAATACAATACAGAACAAAAGTCCCAAAATTAAAATGATTACTCAGTACTTCATTCAATAATTCATTTAATTTGTGATAAGATAAGGCTAAAGGGAATTTTAGGTTTCAATATAAGGTAATTAATTCAAAAACAAACAGGGTTAAAGGCTCAAAAAGGTTTGCAAGGAAAAAATGACTCGGTGGATCATTTAAACTAAGAGGTTTAAAACAAAGAAGGCTTTAATCATTTTTATAAATTATAAAGTCAAACAAATTCAATCTGGTCCAGTGCAAAGCTCTGAAGGCAAGTTTGATTAGAGGAGCACACACAATACAAGAAAATAGAATAGCATAAAAATGACATTATTAAGGCTCAAATATACTCACAGGTTTAATTCAAAAGTTTACCTTAATTCTATATATTACTTAATCACTCAAATATAAAACGATTAGCATTGTTGACCTTAGAAGCTAAACTTGCCAAACGATTAGCATCGTTAAGCTATTTTAAAACGCAAGACCTAAAAGCATGCAAGTTGAAAGCTCAAACTACGGGCCACACGTTTAGCAATCTTTAAGCTCTTTTAATGCACAAGACCTAATAGCACGCAAATTGCAAGGAAACAACCTACTGTAGATCTTGCCAGAACCCTATTATTGATCAATTTAATCTTTTTACCCCACAAGGTCAGTCAAATGTCAATAAGTCCAATCCTTCAACACTCAGATTGACAGATGGCCTGGTGATCGTAAGTCGTCAATAATTCAATTTATTGCATGCAATGAGTCAAATAAAGGGTTAGTAAATGTAATTACTCTTTTCAAAATTTATTTATTTATAATAATTAAGGGGGCGTTTGATTTGAGCACGGGGTTGGCTATAGATATGGGTATAATAGTAGAAAAGGATGAGAATGAGTATGAAAAATAAAAAAATGATGTTTGGTTTGTAACTTGAGTGTCTGTATTAATACTAATAATATTGTTTGGTTTGTTGCATTAATAGAAATGAAAGATAATATAATACCATTTTTACCCTCAATAAAAATGAAAATAATTTACCCTTCATATGTTTATTTGGATTTTAGATTAAATCGAGGGATTTTAAAAAATATACCTAGAGACGCAGAACAAAAAATTTCTTCTTTTATGAGACGTGATAAGGCAGGATGAGAGATCATCAGGATGAGAGATCATCAGGAATTGAGAGGCGATAAGGAAGTAAAGAGGATGGTAAGCCAAAGGCTGGGGATAAAAGAGTAAAAAATAAACGTGATAAAAACTTATACTGGAATGAAAACTCGATACTCACCCCCTTGATAGGTTTAGTAGATTCCCAAATTTAATGGAATAAATTCAGTCTCCTGGAATTGAAAACCTCAAAGCAAATACTGTTTTTTTACAATTATTTCATTCTTTCATTCCTAAACCTTCAAACCAAACGCTCCCTAAGATATATAACCTTTTTTTTAAGGTATAGAACCTTTTAATTAGGTATTTACGTCCATTTTTTTTCTTTTTTATTTAGTTTTAAATTTTAATTTATTTAGAGTAAATTTTTATTTTATATTAATTAAAGTCAATTACTCATTAGATCCTTAATTTTGAATTTTCAACGCAACCTCTTTAGAATTTAAGATCTTTTTTATCAATAACTATTTAGATCCATTTTCTTTTTTAAAAATAATTTAAAAAATCAAAAAATCTTTGGACCCAACAAAACTAATTAGACTAAATTTGATCTTTTTATTTTTATTGTAAATAAAACAATTCATAAAGGACTTAGATTGGAGATAGCTTTTTAGGCAAATTTTTTTAATCAAGTGATGTAACTGACGACCATCACCAGAATTGGACCTGCCATATATAAAATGTACTTGGGCGCATAAGCATATGCGAAAAGCTTTTACTTGCAGATTATAAACGAAAAAAAAGGAAATATCTAAGAAGACTTGGAATATGATTTTACTGAAATTTATCGAGAAATCGATTCTTAATAAAAAATTTTGGGGTATTATGTTACAGATAAAAATCTTATATAGAAAGATCATTTTCATTCTTACCTGTCTTTTAAACTTTTTCTTTTAAATCTTATACTTTGTATTTAGCCTAAATATTAAATATGTAGTATTTTCTTCTTAATTATTTAGCCTAAATGTTTTTTTACTTAACCTACATATTTTATTATAATAACTTGTATGATTAATTTATTTACTTATCTTCTTTCTTGTTGGACTATTTATTTACTTATTTTATCTTTTATTTTCATTCTTTACCATATTCTATATTTATTGTATTATTACGCTATTACTTTTTTAATTTTTATTTATACACTAAAAATAGACATATATACATATATATATAGGACTATAGGTAAATCGAAAATAACATTTTAAAGTTAAGATTACCGAGTATTAGAATTTAGAACTGTCAATATCAATATGACAATTAACTTTAATATCGCGTAGTTAAATAGTAACGAGATACAACAGTATCCAATGCTCTCTATAAATGCATCGAATTCGAAGCTTATCACTACTGCAAACATAACAGTAACGGTTCTGTTTTAGCAGAAGAGCGGTAAGATTCCAAGGTTTGGGTCAACGAGCCGTAGTTCCTACCAATTCTCGTGCTCGTTCTGAATACCATTGTACATGTAACCCGAAAAGAAAAGATTTTGGAATCTTAATTGTTGACGCATAGCAAAGGTAAACCTTGTTTTAGACTGTTGTCCAAATTAGCACACACAGAAATGGAGGTTGAGAGGGTCCAAACTCTAGCCTTGGAAGGGCTAAAGGAAC
>JANIJH010030514.1:0-11146 GCA_024520975.1 Erythroxylum areolatum | reverse complement strand
CATTAATGGGTTTAAATGTGAAAGATTTGTGGTAGTTGAGTAGAGTTAATGACTGGTTTTAGAGAGAGAAGCGTGTTAAATGGTCGGAGAAGAAGGTCGGGACGCGGCGTGCCTGCGCCACGTCGCGACGAGGATTTATGTCCTCACTGTGGCGCGCGCGAGGGCCTCGCTGCAGCGAATTAATGTTAATTCGTCGCGGCGAGCTTAAGGAAGGTTGTCGCGGCGAGCCAGAAGGGTTACATCGTGGCGAGCCCGAATTTTCACGCCACGACGAGCCTTCTCCATACGTCGCGGCGAGCTTCTCCCACGCCGCGGTGAGAGGTCTTTAGCCTAGGCGAGCCCCACTTTTCTGAAGTGATGTATTTTGATTTTTTGGGGCATAACTAATGGTGTAGACCTTCAATTGAGGTGATTCTTGATTCGTTATGAACTAGAGAGAGATCTACAATTGATGTGAAGAATGAAAGTTTGAATTTGAATTAATAGGATCGCAATTATAGAAAGAAAGTTAAGTAAGGTTTCCTATTGCAACCTAAGGTTAATTTCTTGAGAATGTGGAGAATAATTGTGAGCTTTCCGAATGTAAATTGATGCTATTGGAGTCTTCAATAGGTGAATTTGATTTAGTTCTGAATGAAATTGGTTTTGAGGTTTTCTTGATGATATCCTAGTGTATATGAGTTGGCAAATTGAACTGAATAGTAGAAATGAGATTTGTGGAGTTCTAGGTTAATTTATTGAAAGCGAATGTGTCGTTTTTGATGAAATGGTGAAAAGTTAGATTTGGACAAAGATAGTGAAATTGGGATCTTAGCGTCGGAAAGTCATGAATATGCATCGTACATCTTTTCTTTCAAACATGTGCATTTTTGAATCGTTTTGATTGAGCATTTAGTAATGGGAAATTATTTGACTGTTATAGAGGTATCGACGGATCGTCATTCTGCGGATATTGCTGGGACTTCCATGCAGTAGCTCGGAAGTTACAGGTGAGTAACCTAGTTGGTTCCTCAATTGTTGATTGTTAAATTTTCTGTAAACTGTTTGAAATGGTGAATTGTATGATCATGTGAGAGATTAAAATCGATATGACTGCTTGCGATAAATCGGATTTGACTACCATGTGATTTATTGAGCATTTTGCATGTCATACGCAAATGCATGAACAGATAATGATAGTTGTGACCTGAGTTGCCACTGTACTGAAAAGAGCCTTGAGCTCGACCACTGAAATAGAGCCTTGAGCTCAAAGGGAGTTACTCCCTAGACGCGTCTACTGACTACTGATCACTGATTTAGCGCTCGGTCACAACACTGAATAAAATGGGAAAGAGTCACATATGCATTGCATATACATTGTAATGAATTGAATGCTGTGAATGGGAAAAAGATAAGAGTGCATGCTATAATTATGATAACTGATTTGTGAATTTTCTGAGCTATGTGATTCTACGATACTGTGAATTGTTATATGGTTTGCTGAATGCGTTATTGTGATATGCTGTACACTTTTGGCGTAATGCATGAATTGAGTGAACCATAGATGATGGTTTCTCATTGAGTTCGCAAACTCACCCAAAATTGCATATATTTTTCATGATCGATAAATTAGACTCCTAGCCCCAGAGATAGACTTTTCCTGCAGTGTGAGCGCGTTGGCAAGAGAAGGCATGGCGCACAGGTCGGTCAGCTGGGATTGATTTTGGGGGATGACCTAGTATAGACTTTTGTATCAGTTTCCTTTTTGGAGTAATGTATTTAGTCAGTGGGAACTGACAGACTTGTCTATATTTCTGTTTGATGCTATGAAATGAGAAGTATCTTGGTTTTAAAGTATAGCGATTTTTATATTGTGGTTTTATTATATTGATGCCATGAGAGTACTGTAGCGACTGACTGCTCGTAGCCCTCCCTTATTGTGGGATATACGTCAGAATGACCCACGGGCATCCCGGTGCGTACCCTGCGGTATGGGGGCGCTACATTCTGATTGTTCCATATACACTTCTTCATGTAGATCACCATTTAATAATGTTTTCTTTACATCCAATTGGTGTACATGAAGGATATAGATCGAAGCTAAAGCCAAAAGTATTCTTACTGATGTAATTCTAGCAATTGGTGCATATGTGTCAAAGTAATCGATTCCTTCTTTTTGCCAAAAACCTTTAGCTACTAGCCTTGCTTTATAAATTAGAATAGTACCATCTGTGGCATATTTCCTTCGAAATACCCACTTACAACTATTTGGTTTGGACCCGTGAGGTAAATCAACTAGAACAATATCGAGTCCATTTCATCATTTACCACTTCTCTCTAAAATGCCATATCCCTTGATTTCATTGCTTCACTAAAGGTTTTAGGATCTTCTTCTACACTTAATAAAACCGGAGTTTTATTTAGTAGAGTATCCCTATTGCCTTCGACTAAGAAAACAATAGCTTGTGAAGAAATAAAATCTGAAGGCAAATATTTTTCCTTCCTTTGACGTTGACTCCTCCTAGGTTCACTTGGAGGGTCTACACTTGACCTTTTTAAAGCACTTGAGAGTTCAAAACTTGGACAAGGGGTAGGTCCATTTAATGGATCCTTATTTACCATTGAATCTTTAAGAAATAAATCCTCAAAGAACTCAACATCCCTTGATTCTACAATCACATTAAAGTCAACTTCTAGTAGTCTATAAGCTTTAGAATTTTTTGCATAGCCCACTAACACACTTTTAAGTGCTCTTGGTCCCAACTTTCTTCTTTTGTTGTCACAGACTCTATAGTAAGCTACACAACCCCAAACTTTTAAATATGAAAATTTGACTTCCTTCCTTTCCATATTTCACATGGAGACATTTTAGTCTTTAAAGATGGAATTTGATAATGTAAATGACATGCAGTCAACAAAGCCTCAGCCCACAAGTTTTTTTAACAAAACCAAACTTAAGAGCATAGAATTAACAATGTCTTGTAGAGTTCCATTTTTCCTTTTAGCCAAACCATTTTGCTGGGGAGTATATGGTGCACTAGTTTAGTGTATAATATCATTTTGTTCACAAAATTTTGAGAACTTATTAAAGAAGTATTCTCCTCCTCTATCGTTTCTCGAAATTTTAATCTTTTACTTAATTGATTTTCAACAAGAGACTTATATGTCTTAAACATATTAAACGCTTCATCCTAGGTCTTCATAAAATAAATATGAACAAATCTAGAGGGATCATCAATGAAAGTAAAAAAAAGTATTTGTTACCACCTTTTGTTAAAAAAACCATTAAATTCACATATATATGAATGCACTAAATCAAGCAATTTTGTTTGTCTTTCAACTTTAGGAAAAGGAAGTTTGGTTATCTTTGCTTATATGCATGTTTCACATTTCTTATTCACTTGGCCCTTATAAGAGGATTAGTCCATTTTTAGACATATAATGAATCACTTTATGACTAATATGTCCTAAGCTACTATGCCATAAAGAATAAGAAGCATCAACCAAATAAAGAGAAACATCATTAATATGTCCTAATCTATTATGCCATAACGAATAAGAAGCATCAACCAAATAAAGAGAAACATCATTTACTTTATTAAGGCTAAGCTTAAACATGACATTTTAAGAATATCCTTTTCCTAAAAAATACCATTCTTAGACAAAATACCATTCTTAGACAAGATTACATTGTTTGACTCAAATATAGCCTTCAAGCCCTTCTTGTTTAGGATATCTGCTAAAACAAGGTTCTTGATCACATCTGGAACATAAAGAACGCTAGTGAGCACCTACTTTTTGCCGAAAGTGAATAGCAAATGCACATCTCCCTTTCCATGCACCTTGGCTTTCACACCATTAGCTATGACCACTTTATGTCCTTCAAGAACTTAATAATTCTTGAATTGGTCCTTGTTATTACACAAATGAATTGCTACATCGGAATCATACCACCAAAGAAGGAATTGATGTTGCCATGTGAAGTTCTGTCACACTACCAAGAGTCAAGGTTGCCGTAATTTCTGCACATTCATTAACTAGGTTAGCACTCGGAACATTGTTTCTTGTTTTCCTCTTGTTAGATCTACCTTCAACTTGTAATGCCCTTTCTTTCCATAATTGTAGCAAAGTTGATTCTTTTTCTTGTCTTTAACATTGGCATTTTTTCCTTTTAGAATTGTTGGATTTCTTCTCATTCACCAAATTCACCTTTGGATCTCCTTCCACTTCTTTTCTTTGAAGAATTGTTTCACCTTCTTTAATTCAAATATGCTTCAAAACACTACCGATAGTTAAAATTTTAGAAGTGTGCAACAACTTCTTTTGATAATCATTCCAAGAAGAAGGCAACTTAACAATAATTGCCCTTACTTCTAACGATTCTAAAATTTCAACACCCAAGTCTTTAAGTTTTGAAACAATCACTTCTAAATTATGGATTTTATCCATAGGAGAGGAACGATCAATAAATTTAAACTCAAAATATTTTTTAATAAGAAACTTATCTGGACCTTTCTTTTGAGATGTATATTCATGTTCAAGCGACGCCCAAATCTCCTTTGGACTCTTCACGTTTGTAAAGAGATCATGAAGGTTCTTTGAGAGGGTGTTGAGAATGTGACCCCTATAAAGCAATTCAACTTCTTGGCGCTGGTCTCGTTCATCCTTCCTTGTGTCAACTTCACCCTCTTTTGGAAGAGGAATTGCAAAAAGAGTGGGATTAAGTACATATGCAATTTTCAAAGTGGTAAGGAAGAACATCATCTTTTCCTTCCAACAATTGAATTTGGTGCTGATTCCATTAAGGCGATCTAACTTCATAAAGTCTTGGTTCATCACTTTAAGAGTGGATTCTTGAGTGGACTCCATGATAGCAACAAATAGCACTTTAGGATTGTAATAGAATGGGATTGGAAGTCCACAAAACAAAGGATGAACAATGAATTAGATGGCGTTACAAAGAATTGAGAGAATTTGAGATCAAAACACAAAGTTTAAAGTGTTTTAGGCGTATTGGACACTTTCCTTAAAATGTTATTTACCCCCACTATACTTGTAAATCGGGTTAAAGGTAAATTAATTCTAGGATACAAAGAATACAAGAACATTCAAGTTGCAAGAGTATAAATGTTCTTGAAGAATTGTGAATGCAGAGATTGTGTTAGTAGAATTGTTCAAAACTTTTTAATCTTGAATAAACCTCATGTATATAGAGAGTTTTCATAACAGTTATGTCTGTTCATGACAAGTTACAATTTTTGGAAAGGAAGCAAACCTTCAAAACGGTCACATCTGTTCACGACAGGTCACAACTCTTGGAAAGGAAATAATCCTTCAAAACAATCACGTCTGTTCACGACAATTCACAACTCTTAGAAAGGAAGCAACCCTTCAGAGCTGTCATGTCTGTTCATGACAAGTTACAACTCTTGGAAAGGAAACAACCTTTCATTGTGAAGTTTGACTTTAACTACTCATATCACAAACTAATTTTCAACAGTAAAGGTAGCTTTAACAAGAATGGCATTAGGCATACCATGTTAGAGTTCCTTATGGCCCAATTAAGAGATTGATCCTAAATATAAGAATAGCTGTGATCAGGTAGCAAATGCAAAACCCTACTCTAGACTACTTTAGAGAAATTGCAAAGAAAAAAAAGATGATCTCTATCTTCTACTGCCATTTTACATAAAACAAACGTTGTATTCACTTTGTTATGCCATCTACTTTTAGTCTAAAGATTGTTTTTAATCGCAAGCCAAGAAATGAAAGATGCTTTCGAGTGAATGGAATTCCACCGTAAAGGAGTAAACCATGATACCTCCCTTAAACCCCTTGCAAGAAGTTGATGACATGATTTATTAGAGAATTTGCTACTCGGATCAATAAACCAACTGATAGAATCATCAATCAATAAATTAACCTGAGGAGGAAAGAACTGAACCAAAGAATCAAAGCCTCAAAAACTCCCACTCCATTGGCCATTGCAAAGCAAAGATGAGACCTTAAGATTGAGAGGAATTTTGTTTCTCAAGTGATGGACCTAAGGGTTGAGAATAAGTGGACTCGAGTCAATCCAATTATCATACCAAAGCCAAGTACTAGCACCATTGCCAACCTCATGTTTAATACAAGGATAAACTAAGTTACACAGCTTCATCAATTGGAGGAGGACCCATGAGAATTCCCTAATACAAAGAGCTTACTAGAAATTCAAATTTTAGAGGTGAAACTCAAGGATCCATTTGAACCAAAGTGTATTGTGATCAGTGTAGAGCCGCCAGAGCCTCTTGCACATTAGGACTTTCTGCATAGTATAGATAGAAACAATTCCCAACCCACCAAACTTCTTCGAAATAACAACCTCACTCCATTTAGCCTTGGCCTTGCATGAGTTCTCAAACTTACCGGTCCATAAGAATGCTTTGAGGATTCTGACAACTTCTTTAAGGACTTTCCGAGGCAAGGCTACATGAGCAGTCCAACAAATATGTAAGCTACTTAAGACAAAGATAAGGAGGGTTATTTGAGCAGCATAAGAAAGAAACTTATTTTGCCAAACATTCACTCTTGCCTTAATTCTTTCAAGAAGAGGAAGACATTCATTAAACTTAGGCTTGCAAGTATTAATAGGAACTCCCAAATAGCAGAAAAGAGCGAAATGTACATTCAGCCCAACTAATATGAGAATTATCTAAATTTCGTCAATTTAATAAAATAAGATACTATAAAATTAAGCATGTTATATGAATTAATTTATAAAACTTTTATAAAAATTTAATTAAATTCTTAACAATTTTAAATTTATAAAATAATCCTTTTCTTTAATATTTATTTTTACATGAACAATTAGTAAGAAAATTACAAATAATATTTCTAAACAAACAATCACCACATAAATAGAAATATAAATTAACAGGCATCAAAGTTTTTAATTTAAAAAGTTTTTATTATGAAAAAATTTATTACAACACTTAGTCTAGTAAAATAATATTTACTATTATGAAAATAATAAGTACATATTAATGTTTTACTTCAAACAAATTAAAGATCAATAAGCATCAAAACCAGTGACGGAGCTAGGAATTTAAGATAGGAGGGCCCAAAAAAAAACCCTCAGATACAAAATTAGTATGTTTTCTTTTACGATCAACCGAAAAAAAATAACAAAATAAGTAATATGCAACATCTTTTTCAACACTATATTCCAACCAATCATTGAAATCATCAAATCATGATACAATAAATCTTCGCTTATGATCTTCATCCATGGTTTGAGGAAAGTCATGATTTCGAGGTTGACAAGGACCTTTTAATAAATAAGTTCTACGCACCTGATCTCGTTTTTCAATAGAATACTCTGTTACATTAGGTCTCAATCCTAAATTGAAAAGAAGATTTTCTAAGTCAATCACAAGTTCTTCAATAATAACCTCCTTCGATGCTGGAGGTGTTTTATTAACATTTTGATTTAAATCAGGCGATAATGACTGAACAGTCGGTCTTAATTTTTTAAAGTATTTTTTCATAACTGCAAAATATAAAAATTAGTTAAAATCAATATTTACTAATTCCATAAAAGAGGTAGCAACTGTCAAATATACTAAAAAATAACTGGTTTGCCCTTGAAATTTGTTCAAAACCTTGTGGAATTAATGTCTAATCACCTCCATTGGAAAGAAAAATTTTGGAACACCCCTCTTCATACAATCTTTCACAAATCACATTGACGGTGGTGGCGCTACACACTTCAAGAGAGGATCTTGTGTTCAGTTATCAAAGATTTTGATATGTATATATATATATATATATACAGTGACGGAGTCAAAAATTTAAGATAGGAGGGCTCAAATATTTAATTTTTTAAAATTTTGGGGGACCCAATACACCATTGACTCCTAAATAACTTCATTCTTGTATATATATACATATATTAAAAATAAAAAATACTTAATTTTTAAAAATTTTGTGGGCCCAGTGGTGTATCTCCGTCCATCTATCTATATATATATATATATATAATTACTGGGTCTCAAATAACTCCGTCAGTGATCAAAACATCCTCAGTAATAATGAATAACAATGTAATAAAACCTCCTAAAGGGTTATATGACTGAAAAGTTACATAAAGATTAATAGTTATACATGAAGATTAATAGTAAAGTGTCATCCTTTTGTCTTTTTCATGAAGATTATTTTGACAAAAATGAAAAGTTACATAACTTCTTTAAATATAAGTCTTCACATCCTCTGTTGGTAGTAAAATCGATCTATCCTAAAGTTAGAGTCAACTCCAATGACCCAAATGACATCGTTTTAACTGGGCATTGGAGAACAGGGCCCTGATTCAGTACATTACCATTTTAACCATTAGTTACATTAATAAAATGTTAATAAATATAATATTTTAAAAATTAAATAAACTCAAATAAACATATAAAATTACTTTAATTTGTTATTCTTTTATAAAACAATATCCTATAATATATACATAATCTCTTATACAGGTACCAATCTTTGTTTCTAAACTTGAATGTACTTAATAAAAAAAATAAGCAATTTTAACATTTTTAAATGTATAAATTAACTCTTAATATGACTATATATTTGAAAAATAATTTTTTATTTTGCTATTAAATTTTTATTTTATCATAATAAGAACAAGTATTTATCAATACTAAAAAATTAAGAGTTGTTAATAAATTTTTATTTAAATAAAAATTTATTAACAACTCTTAATTTTTTAGTATTGATAAATACTTGTTCTTATTATGATAAAATAAAAATTTAATAACAATCTCTTAATTTTTTAGTATTGATAAATACTTATTCTTATTATGTATTAACTTTCATGCTAGGGTGCTCTTTACATATCTAGAGACTAGAGAGAGGGGTACGAGCCTCTACGAAACTTCGTCAATCAATATATTTCCACACCAAAGATTTTCAAGTCAAAGACTAAACAAGTGGCTTGAAATTTTAATAATGAATAAAAGTCTAACTGATAAAATCTTGAATCGATTTATTATTTGATTCATTTTTATTTTAATAATATTTTTTTTAAAATAATAGGTTTGTTAATTAACTTATCTAAATTAATTTTTATTTAATAATTTCTTTTTTAATTAAATTTTAAGTTCTCCGATTTCTTCTTTAATCTTATTTTAAAAATTTAAAAATATTTAATTTTTATTTTATACCAATTTTATAACAATCTAAACCTCTTTATTTATTGGATTAATTTTTGATTTAATTTTTAAAATATTAAAATTTACCATTATCCTTTAATTTCATAACATAATCATAATTTTTTATTATATTATAAGACCTCTAAATTATAGATTATCACCACTCATGATCTACTTCATATTATTCATTTCATTAATTTATATAACTAGATAATTTTTAACATAAGATTGCCATATACATTTATATGTAAAGATGCACCCAACCAAATAATTATAAATAATATATTTATTATTTTTAATATTGATAGAAACCCATTCACACCGATAATATAGCTGCTTAGCTTTTTCCGTTATATGAAAGGAATCTGTATAACCAAATAGTTTATGACATAAGATTACAATATATATATGAAGTACTTAATATATATATTACACACACACATATATGAAGTACTTAATTTAGTAAAAACAAGATCAATGCACCCAACCAAAACCCTGACATAAGGAACTAAGTACAAGGAATTTTGGTAAAGGCAAGAATAAAAAAGGTATTTGTAATTATTTATTGGGGATGACTTGGTGACCCGCGTTCATGGCCATCTATGGCTTACAAGTTGTTAACTAATAATGATATTATTATCTTTTATTATTTAATGACTTGCAGACAATTTTCTTATTTCTTATTTATCTAATTCTCCAGAAATATAATATTCGTCAAGAACCAGCAACGGTTACATTTAGTCTAGAAAGGACATACATCATGCCAAAAAGAAATGTTATTAGAAGCACATAAATGGATTCAAAACAGCCAAAAGCTAGCTAGCTCCGTCAACCAAAAGACAAGCTTCACTTAGGTACATATCTGCAAACTTATTTCAAGTAAAAAGAAAGGACCATAAAAGAACTAGCATGCAATCCCAAATTATGGGAACTGCTGCCACTTTATGGTCCTTTATCATTTGATCCTGATGGCGACATAACCGCGGGAGAGAGAGGGATACTGTACTTCTGAAGATGAACCAGTACTTTTGGTTTGGTATATCCAAGCCCTAACAAAAGTAAACGGCTATCGATCTTTTTTTGAGTAGCCATTGCTCTTGCCTCAACTGACCTACTTCCTGCAATCATGAGTACTATCAGAAGCACAGCCACATATCTTTGATTTTCCATCTGACATATATATAGAGATATAGGTATAGATATAGATATATCCCTGGATACTGGCATTCCAATATGGAGAGGAGAGTAGTTATAGAAGTTGCTTGTTGCTTCTTGTAAGGAGCTCTATGTATATATCTATATATATATATGAGTGTGAAGGACGGAAAGGGCCGTTGGCTTCTACGAACTTTCATCAGTCAATATATTTGACTTTTCGTGTCAAACAACAAGATTCTATAATACATACGTAATCTCATATGCATGCATTGAAGCAGAAGCACAATTGGTAGAAAAAGTTGGAGAAGGCAACAATTCAGCCTCATCAAGCTTGCTTCAAACAGATTTTTTAATATAATTAGGACATCCAGTATGATAACAATCGGTTCTCTTTATTTAGCAATAGGGTAACAATTGAATTAGGTCATATGCACTAACCTCTAAACTTAAAATTATTGTAACAAGAACAATCTATATATAATATAGAAAACTCAAACTGTCAAAGTCAAAGATGAACACTAATTAGGTACATATCTGTAAACTTATTTGATAAAAAAAAGAAGAGCAACAAGCCAAGTCAAGTTTATAACTCTTTTTTGCTCTCCACACTTTTACTCTGGCCTCTCTCTTCTCGAATTACCTTCTTACCCCTGCCTTACTGGTCGGGTCGGTCGAATTGGGCCCGAACCCAGTCACAATAATCTACGGGCTGATCGATCTATCCCTCAAAGATGGGTATCACGCCCTGATGGGTGTCGAATCCACCAAAAATAAATCCCAAACACCAAACGAAAATAAATTGCGCACAGTGGTAAATGGGG
>JANIJH010030390.1:0-11154 GCA_024520975.1 Erythroxylum areolatum | reverse complement strand
TTGGTCAACCAGTCCACTATGACTCAGATCGTATCATGCTACCTCAGAGTCTTAGACAATCCCATGATGAAGTCCATAGTGATCCGTTCCCATTTTCACTCCGGAATGGGCAACGAATGTAACTTCCCCACTGGAGCTTGGTGCTCAGCTTTCACCTGATGGCACGTCATATACTTAGACACATACTCCGCCACTTGCTTCTTCATTCCAGGCCACCAGAAAAGTTGCTTCAATGTGTTATACATCTTAGTAGTACTAGGATGCTTAGCATAGGCAGCCATATGAGCTTCCTCAAGAATCTCCTTCCTCAGATCATCCACATTAGGCACACATAGCATCTGTCTCAACCATAATGTCTCATCCCTCAGTTCAAACTCAAAATCTGGATTCACTTTCACTTTCTAAATAAGCTTCACTATTAGGATCTTTGCCCTGAACTTTCCTGATTCTATCATGTAGCATTGGTCTTAGCTTTAAGGTAGCAATCAGTGCCTTATCTTGTTCCAGATTCAGGTCCACATTCAGAGCTCTCAAATGTATCAAATTAGGTAACCTCGATAACTGAATCTGAGCTGTACTGATATTAGACTTCCTGCTCAAAGCATCTGCCACTACATTAGCTTTCCCCAGGTGGTATTCAATAGTGCAATCATAGTCTTTCAGTAGCTCAATCCATCTCCTCTACCTCAAGTTTAACTCCTTCTGACTCAGTAAATACCTCAGACTCTTATGATTAGTGAATATCTGGAAAGTCTCTCTATACAGATAATGTCTCCAAATCTTTAGAGCAAAGACAACTACAACTAGCTCTAAATCATGTACCGGATAATTGATCTCGTGAGACCTTAATTGTCTCGATGCATATGCAATCACCTTGCCATGCTGCATTAGTACACATCCCAATCCTTGATGTGACGCATCACTGTACACCACAAATCCTCCGGTCCCCGATAGAATGGTCAATACCGGTGCAGTAATCAACCGGTATTTTAGCTCCTCAAAGCTCTTCTGACACTCCTCATTCCATCTGAACACTACATTCTTCCTCAGAAGTTTTGTCAAAGGAGCCGAGATCAGAGAAAACCCCTTGATAATGTTTTAAGTGTTTTATGGGTTAGTACAAGTCTTTGAGCTTAAATATTATGTTTTTGAGGTACCTTGATGTGTTTGTTAGTGTTTTTGGGTCAATATCGAAGAACAGAGAAGTTTCGGAGACATTTGAGTTGAAACAAAGACCCATGATTGGGGCACAATAGGCCACGATCATGACCTGCATGCCACGATTGTGATAGAAGGCTCAGTTGTAGCCCACAATTGTGGCCTTTGTTAGGTAGACACACATACTCTTAAAAATGTCAAGTTTCGAGGGATTTTTTAGATATTTGAAGAACAAGACAAAGAGAGAAAGTAGAGCTTTTGAATCAGCCACCTTTGAGAAACCTTAGAGAGAATTCATCTAGAGATTGAGAAAGAGAAGAAGGAAAAGAGAAGTGGAGAAAAAGTTAACTGAACGTACTTTCCATATCATGAGTTTCCCGATGTCACTGCCTCCCATCATCTATTCAGATTCTATTTCCTGTTATATTCAGTTTTACTATCCTATAGAATTGGAATAATAGTTTGATGATAGGATTTTTGAATGTTGAGGATGTTCTGAACTAACCTCCAAAACTTTATGTTTGAATTAATGAAATCTGAATGTTTATGTTTTATTAGATTTATTGTGATTTAATTTTATGATTGCATAATTCGATAATAAACTGAGAGGGTGAATCAAATGAAAAATAATTAAATTGGGCTAACGAGGGTTAGATTATTTAATAGAATAAGAATTAAATCAAATCGGGAAATTATGCTAAGAAAGATCTTTTAAAGGTTTCCAATAGTTTATTAGAAAATTTCAAAAATAAATAGGATTTTGGATAGGTTGTTGATTGAGAGATTACAAGTTCTATAATCTTATTAGGGTTTATGATTTAGGGTTAATGGTTATAACTTGAGAGAGAGTAATCAACCCTAGGATCATCTAGAAAAAATAATTCAGTAATTCATAATTAGTTATGTTAGTGTTAAGGATAGGTAAAATTCCCCTTCTCTCATTTGGTAATTGCCTTAGGTTGACTCGTTGGTGTATGTTGCAATTGTTGAATAACTAATATTTTCATATTCGATTCTTAATTTGATTGATTGAATTGAATTCTCATTTTAGTTTTGTTATAATTTGAATTTTTGCAATTTGTTTTAGCCTTAGATTTTAAGACTAGTTTATCCCCCCTCATGGAATCAACACCTTAGGTACTATGCTAACGAACAGTGCACTTGTAGATTATCGAGGGTATTATTAAAACTTACATACATCAATACCCGATCATAATGCAATCCTGAAAAGATATGGATTCCACCATCAAGTTACTATCTCTTATCATCTATAAACAAGCAGACAAGTGGAAGTCATTAACCGAGAATTAAAACGAATCTTAGAAAAGATAGTAATAGCTCTAGGAAGGATTGGGCATTAAAGCTAGATGATGCTTTATAGGCTTACAAAACATCATTCAAGACACCTATTGAAACACCTGCCTTTAGACTTATGTAAGGTAAAGCTTGTCATTTTCCTATGGAAATAAAGCACCGAGCATATTGGGTGATGGGAGCTTTAAATTTTGATTAGAAGCAAGCAGGTGAAAAATGACTTCATTCCAATGCGTATGAAAATGCTAAACTATACAAGGAGAAGGTGAAGAGATAGCATGACTCTCATCTCAAAAGAAGGAGCTTAAAGTAAGAGATACAGTTTTACTTTACATTTCAAGGTTAAGTCCATTTATAGGGAAGCTAAAATCGCTATAGAGTGGACCATTTATGGTTACACAAGTTTTCAACCATGGATCCTTTAAATTGGAAAACACAAACATAAAAACCTTTAAGGTCAATGGGCACCATTACAAACTGTATCTTGGTGGGATAATTCCAAAGGAAAAACATGTAATTTCTTTCCTTTCAAAAAATTGAGTAAGCTTCCGAGGATACAAGGTTAAGCTAACGACCATAACTTAGCATGTTTAGGATATATTTATATTTTTATGCAATTATAGTTGTTTTATTTCCATAAATAACTATCAATGATTCAGAATGGGTCACACTACTAATTCTCTTATTCTCTTTAAACTAACTATAAGATAGGGCATCAATTTTCAACTTCAAGCATAAGTGATCTCTGCCTTCATCACCATTTACACCTCACTCTCCTTAATGAGTTCGTGTCCTAACCCTTTTTTTTCATTTTTGTTAGTTCATGTTATTTTAGTCCCCCTAGTGTGTTTATGTACTCTTCTCACATTAAGGACAATGTGTTGTTTAAGTGTTAAGATGGTTGGGTATTTTTACCTTAAGTGTAAATTTTGCATATTACATGATAGTTTATTTAGGGTGTATGATATGAATTATGTCAATGTGTCAATGGCTATGTCTTAACGGGATCAATTTAGTTGTGAACATAGTCTTTTAGGTTGCTAAGACCTATTAGCTCATGAAATTAGTGACCTAAATTACATAGGGCTAAATATGTAGGTTAATTAGGATATGATGTTAGTCTATTCACCCTAGGAAGTTTCCATATTCATTTATAATTTTAGGCCACCAAATAAGTGGAATTAGTAGTATATTTTCATGAGAATAATTAGTAAAAGCAATAAGGTAGGAAAAAAATAATATGTTAAAAATGTGTATAAATTTTAATAAATTAACTATTTCACTAGCCTTTAGGTTATGAATAGAGATAGTAGCCAGTTGAGAATGTGATGTAGCTGAGTAATCAGATCGTCATGCATCACAAATGTGTGCCTTTGCATCAAAAGTCTACAATGACATTTAAACAATGCCGCTTAAAAACAACATAACCTAGTTGAGTAATTGAATTGACATTGCTCATAAATGTTTGCCTCCACATAAAAAGACTAGATTTACATCCTTAAAAATCAACAAAAACAATGTTTTCAATTAAAAACCTACCAAACTTATTAATAGCTTGATTTTTTCACAAAAGCCTACCTAAGAATAGCTACAATTTTGATTTGACAAAATTATTATCAATGTTTGCGCACAAGTGATAGGGGTGAATAGACTTAACATTAAAATTTAGATTAGTTTGTATATTTATTCCAAGGTACTTAGACATAGATTTCATAGGTTAATAAGTTAGAACAACTTAAGGGCTTGTGTTCAAAGTTAAATTCCTTTCGTTAAGTCTAATACCATTATCTCATTATCGTATTTACATGTTTTCTGTTTTGGTTATTGATGCCTATTTATTTGTGTTTGTTTGCTTGAGGACAAGCAAACATTTAAGTGTGGAGATGTTAATAGGTGTAGATTGCATCATGTTTTTATGGGTAGTTTAGTGTGTGTTTAATTGTTAATTTGCGTGTTTAGGTTAAAATTGTGTTAGTAAATATTTGTGATTTAAGTGTTTTTTGGGTTGGAACATGATGTTAAGCTTCAATTTTATATTTATTAGGTGTATTGATGTGTTTGTTAGTGTTTTAGGATAATTGGAGGAGATTCGAAGAAGACCTGAGAAATAACTCAAGGCCACAATCATGGCTAATATCCCATGATCGTGACAGAAGCTGGTGCAAGGAGCCATACTCCTGGCGTTATGGGCCATGATCGTGACAGAAACAAAAAAAACTATCGGCCACGATCATGGCCTACATTGTAACACCCACATACCCCCTGGGAGGATATGCAAGTGTCACACAAAATAGAACCAAAACAATCCAAATCATACTATACATTCCTTACACAACTCAAGCAAACATTCATTACATATCATTAAAAGTTGTTATAAACAAATGGTAATGTACTTCATATATAATGAACTTATCAAAACACATGCCTTAAACATAATCCATCATGTAAAAAAGTTATTACAAACCATTAAAAAAGTCTCTCATATTGTCAGATACAACTCAAAAACTCAAATATACATCTTTCAAAACAAAATAACTTCCAAAACAGAACATATTTTTCTAGCTCTGCAATTATCTTTGTCCTAGTCTTTAAACCTTCTTATCAAAACCTACACAGAGGCAAAACCACCATGCTAAGTATATAGCTTAGTGGGGAATAGCTAAACATAAGGATAATGGCGTCTGTTTCTAGCAGTCGTTTAACATTCATATATACAAATTCAAATCATATCATAACAATCTTTAATTGTTCATAATACAGGGTAATCCAAACATTATGTCTCATAATTGAATATGACTCATCAATCAATACAGAACATTCTTGCATCATAAGAAAACTCATAAATATCATAACAGAATGTACAAGTATCAAAATTGAATATCATAAGAGGATATAATCCTTTCATATCAAAATGTGACTTATATCATAACGGAACTGTACTTGTTTTGTATCAAATCGAAGCTTAACTCTTATTAGAACATAACTTGCTTTGTATAAGAAAAGAACTTATTTTTATCAAAACTAAATATGTATCAGAATACAAAATAAGTTAGACTACTAATCCTTTTCACAAAAGTGGGTATCAGGACTAGAACAGAAGATATTATGATTGGTATCTGAAATAGAAGACACATAAGTCTCTAAAATTAAAAGAAACCTTAGTGTCTGGTTACAGAAGACACCTTAGTGTTTGGTTACAGAAATAGCTGCAGACCCTTCTAGGAATGCCTTTTTACCCATGACTAGGACTTGTTAGTTTTAAAATAAACCATTTCAGATTTAAGAATTTCATATAAATGATGAAGTGCATAACATATTACCTTATTTGTTTGATCAAACTTAGCATGCCTTATAAATACAAACATATGCATTAAAGCATTAATAAATGTATTGAGTCATCACACATTATATATTTATTCACACAATTAGATAGTGTTTCCAATACAATCCCAATTATCAAATTCCTCGGATAATTGATGGTCCAGAATTATCACAATATCATAATCATATAACAGTGAAATAATGCATAAGTATGAATTCATTTTTTTTATACTCAAATTGAACCCATTCATTCTCACTTGAAAAAAACTTATCATGCCTTATAAGCATAAGCATTTGTAATAATGCACCAATGAATATATTAAATAATTACATTTTACATGTACTCACCTAAGTTCCTAATTCTTAAACAGTCACAACTAACACATAACTTTTATCATTTAAAACACATTTGTGTTCATAAGTATACTTCATTCCTTTAACAACTTATAAGTTCCAAAATTAGATACTTTTTTATCTAATAAAACTTTCTTTAAGTTATTATTTCAATTAAAAATCCAAATCTTATACAACCTTTAATGAACTTATTCCACATAAAACTAGGTCCATTTTACACCTTAATTAAGTCCAATTAAACCATTATAAAGTACCTTAACCTTATATGGTTCAATAATTGCCCAAAACCAATCTTTTATCCTTCCTAAGTACTTGCAACAACCATAGGAATAAGCCTTATAAATCTCCCAATCATGGGATGAGTGAACCGAAGGTTCACTCACCCATAGCCTCCAATTTGTTTCTAAAACTTGACTTTTCTACTTCCATTTGACACACCTTCACTAAAGACCATTAATTTCACTTCAATTCTACCTTATTCATGCTTCAATACCTCATCAAATTCATATCCAAAAAAATTCAAAAACATTCATTAAGTAACTTACAAATCAATATCTTTGACACATAAAAACCAAACCAGAAGTTGTCATACAAAGATCATTTTTCCAACATTCATTTATCATCATCTTAACATATACTTCAAGCTATTTCAATTATCATAAAACTTGTAATAATACATGCTATCAAGTTTAGAATTCCCTTACCTTCTTAATTTCAAAGAAGAATTCCAAAGAATCAAGCCAACTAGTCTTCCAAGCAACCAAACACAACTCCTAAACTAAGGGGCAAATTTCAGTACCAACATAATAATAACACAGAAAATAGCAAAACTTACTTCTTGATACAGTAACTTACAAAGATTCCAAGTGAAGATGATCCCAATTCAAAAAAAAAATTAGAAGTTGAGAGGAAATAAGAGAGTTTCAGTGGAGAGAATGACCAAAGAAGGAAGAGTTACAACTAAAACTAGCCAATGTATAAGGTCATGCCATGTGTTTGATGACTCATCTTGCTCTATGGCCACTTTTTACATAAACATATGTCCACTCCCTAACTAGCACACATGTTCTTCTATGAAGCTACCAAATGTCACAATTTAATTGGGCCACTTGTCACTCAACCAATGTTGTCAAATGTCAATGCATCAACTATGCCAAATGTTACTAACTTATTGGCTTAGTCTTTCCAATTTTAATATACCAACTTGTCTTGCCACTTGACAATTTTCCTAGTCCAAATGTACATTTAAATACCTCAATTCTCTAATGGTATCAATTAATTCCAAATCACTATGTATGATCTATTATACCAAAAATTCAAGTCATATGTTATTCTTAATCATATCACAACTTTTAACACCTATCTTACATGTACTTTCATAAACATGTAACATTCCAGCTAGGGTATAATTTGGGGCCTTACATGCATGATAGATACATGGACAATAATCTTGACTTAAGTTTTTGTGGGATTTTTTGGACCTTTTGCACCCGAAAAAGACCTTAGGGTTGTCCTAATTGGAAATACTATATAAGACTTAATGATGTAACCCTAGTGGAGCTTCTATATTCTGCCACTTTTGGGAAGTTCAAAAGAGAGAGAAAAGAAGAGAGAGAGAGAAAAAGAAAAGGAAGAAAAGTTAGGTCCTAACACTGCTGCTTCCTAGATAAGGTGGTCTCCTGATGCTATTGCCTTCTTAGATTGTTCGATCCAAATTCTATTTACTTTCCATTTCATTTTTGTTCATTTAAATTATAAGATTGAAATGGATTATATAATGGATTGTTGATGATGTTCTAAATTGTATAATGGATTGTTGACGATGTTCTAACTCTTCCTTCGAGATTTTACTTTGATTTAATTTTAATATAGTTGATTTTGTGTTTTATTGATTGGGTGTTATGATTAACTACAATTTTTGTATATTTTAGCAACAACTGAGAGGTTGAGCCATATAAAAATGATCAGAATGGATTAACAAGAGTTAGGCAATCCAATAGACCATGTAGTTAATCATATCAGTTTTTGTGCAGAGAGAGAACCAATGTGAGACCCAGTGGTTTAGTAGAGAGCTTCCGATCTAATTTTAATTACAGGTGTTTTGTTAATTGAGAGATTGCAAATTCTATAATTTAATCAGGGTTGATGATTTAAGGTGTGGGATTATAACTCGAGAAAGAGTAATTCCCCTTACAGTAGTCAAAAATTGACACCCCGATAACACATAATTTGCTAGGTTGGAAATAATGATGGGTAAAATCCCCTCTGTCATAACTTGATAATTTATCTTGTTTAATTTCCATAGTGACCTTTTGGGTTACTCAATTTCAATTCTTATTTTATGGTACTTTCTTGAGTTGAATTCATGCAATCAAATTCCTATGTTTATGTACTTATTTCATTTTTTAAGTTCATTTTTATTAATTTTTGAACCTTAAATAACCTAGGATTAGAATAGTTTACCCTCTTTATGGGATCGACCCTTCAAATACTACAACTCACGACTTGTGCACTTGCGATAACTGAGGGATATAAATTGTAAGACTCAAAACCTCAATCATTTTGTAATGAGAGAATTGATGCTTAGGATATGCAGGGTTTGATTGGCTTTGAATAACTAGATAAAGAAAAATTAACTAATGAAAGCAAATCAAATTAAAAGGCATAAAAATGATAAAAATGATTAATGATTTTAGAATCCAGTTTTTTATTTAATCTCGACCTACACACAGTTAAACACAGTTCATTTCTTGTTGTTTTCACACCTCTCTTATAAACTATTAATTATAGATTAACAACAAGCTTTATCAACCCCAGTTTTCCCTTAGGTCTTATTTAATTAAAATAAACACTTTAACTAGACCTAGCTATTAAACCACCTAGAACAAGCTCTCCACCTTTAATAGTACAACCACATTACTAGTTAGGAAAATAGATTAATCAAGGAAAAAACCACATAAGCTTGGGTTATTTAACCAAGGTTACATTATCTCTAATGATTCGACACCATTAGTTGCCACAAATGAATCCTAAACATAACTATGACGTATTGAACTCAAGATTCTAGCAATGCGTTTTCATAAAAACAATATAAGGAAAACATTCATATCATCATTAGAAAAATACCGAAATCAATAGACATAGAATAACATATAAAGTAAATGACTTGTTAATATAGGAATCACGTAAAATATACAAGATACACAAGAAGGGGGGTTGAATTGTGTAAACTTCTCGAGAATATTAATCTTTTGATATTTCTTGAAAATCTTTTCAACCATCAAATGAATACCAAAGATATTTTACTAAAATTGATAAGTATAAAAATCACAATTTCTTTTTATCTACTCGTCTAAAAATAAGAAATTGAAGTGTAAAGGTTAGAGAATAGACTCCGTGATTTTATACTAATTCACCCCAAACCTTGGGCTACGTCCAGTCCTCAGAGTTCTTATGAGATTTCACTATACTTTTCAACTTTACAAGTATTCTTTCTTCCCTTCTAGAGCCTCTTCAAGTCTCTTACACAAAGTATTCTTTCTACTATCTTAGCCTCTCCAGGCTCTAGCCTTTTCTTTCTCTCTCTAAGAAAGATATTGTGAGTTTTTTGTTACAATAGTATTCGCTCTCTTGTTTCGCAATTTGAATATAGAAATTTTTTCTAAGCAAAAAATTCAGGTAGCAAGTTTCTAGTTTTTTTTCAGTCTTCGACTAGGACTAGTATTTATAGCCTAAATCTCCAACTGTCTTCTTGAGAAACTGCTTCTTGTTTCTTCTAGTAACCGTTATTTAGTTTAGTTCTGTAAATAACTCTAACTAACTAACCGTCTGACGTTCTAGAGTGTCTTCTTATTTGTATCATCTAATTTTATCACTTCGTCTGTGTTTTGCTTCGTCTGTATTTTGCCTTCATCTGTATTTTGCTTCGTCTATGTTTTGCTTTGTCTGTGTTTTGCTTCGTCTGTGTTTTGACTTCGTCTATGATGATGTGTATCGTCTGTTGCTGATGTATCGTCTAGGATGACTAAGTGATACTTACATTTTTCTGCATACTTAACAAACTTATCAAAACAGTTCATATATTTCTAAGATTATTATTTTTTTATTGTCACCAAAATTAATAGAAGTGAAGTCTTCTTGAATTAACAATATCTCCCTTTTTGATGATAACAAATAATTATAATTTTAGAAAGATAAAATAGAATTCAAGTGAATAAACGAATATTATTCAGAAAAATAATGAGAAAACAAAAACATAAGAAATGCAAATGCATAAATGAAATAAAAAGATACAAAAAACTTTTCAACTTTTATTTCTTCTCTTCTTGTTTTCCTATATACTTTCTATCTTCTTCTCTTGTCTTTTCTTCTCTTCTCTTCTCCCCTTATTTGTTATTAATTAAAAAATTTTAATGAAGACGCTTCATAATTTCAGAGAACATATGTTGCATATCAGTGCGAATCATCTTGAGGTCTTGTTTAATAGTAACCTGAAGATAAGCTACTTCCTCATGAAGATCACCCACTGAGTCACTCAGGTCATTAACCTTAATAGAAATTTCTGCAATTTCTTTTACTAAAGCTTCCTGACCTTCCTTCTGTGTGTGACTAGCTTCCTCTAAATCAACAGTAGTATCTTGTTATGTCTCACTAGGTGGATGGAAGTTTTTATCAACAGATGATTCTGAAGGTAAAACGTCTAAATCTATGAATTTGATTGTGGAAGGTCTGAAAGTTTTTTTTCCTTCAAGGAGATCAAGATCATAAGGTCTAGGTAGTTTAGGAACTGGTTGTCCAAGAAGGTGTAACACTTCTTTATCTGATGGTATGAAACTTAAAGGTCTAAAATACATGATTAAATGCACAAGAGTCTCTTAGCTGAAATTGATACCTTCAACCATAATAGTTTTGTACTATCCTTTTGTCACTTTTCCAACTACCTTGAAGTTTGTATCTGTGGTGGAAACTCCAAATTGACTTCCTGATGGTTTTGAGATATGATGTGAA